>JARHVA010001121.1:2705000-2857500 GCA_037957365.1 Torreya grandis
AATTATGAGTTTTACTTATGACCGACTGTTTGAAAGTGTGTAGCATGTACATAAAATGATGGACTATGGTATTAATGTTGTATTTGTATCTACTTACAAAAATTATAAATTTGCACTATATATATGTATGTATGTATGTAATACCTAGTTATTATAAATTATACTTAATTTCTTATTATTTATGTGATAATTAATATTTTATAGTTTCATTCATATGTTTAACAAACTAGATGTATGAATTTTGATTATTTTAATGTTTAACATGTTTTATGACTACTAGTAGGAAGTAATATTTAGGAATCTATTGGTTATATTCATGTTAACCAAATCTTGCATTGTTGGTACTAAGTAAGTTGTGAGATAGACTTTAATAGCTTACTAGTATGACCAATTCCAAATGAATCTAATCTTATCAAGTGGTGTGTATGGATTTGATTGATCCTAGAGATTAATAAACATTTAAAACTTTGGCCAAAGTAATGTTAATTAGACATTGTCATTTCATGTGTATGATTTACATGTTTTTGTGATATCATGTTAGAATAGATTTCTTTATGGCACACTACATGCTCTTAGAAATCATACAGCATATAGGTACTAACTTGTCTCTTTATATTCCCACACTATCACTATATACTCATCCATGAAGGGATGGTCACTCCCTAATGGGGGATAGTGTAGGGGATCAATGGTTTGTGGTTGGTGTGGAAAAGTTTTTGGATGATGTTTTCCCTCCTCATAATAATACTTCTTTGGATATGATACTTGATATTGCCATAGATACCAGAGTTTGGGGAACACTTACTCTATGAAGCCTTGTATTTTATACCTTGTACATTATATTATATTTATTATTATTGAAACATTACACTGATGATATGTAATTATTTACTTATTATACATCGACAATAATGTTTGTATGTTTGTACCATCCATGGTTAGATATATGTATTTACTTTTATATTTAGATATGATGTGTTTCATATGATGATAGTGATCAGTGACAAATATATGTCACATGTTGATTTTATAGCTTTCATACTTAGAATGTTTTATTTGGATCACTAGTTATATTTTTGTGGTGTGATCTAATGAAAGAATATATTGTATAAATTTTTAAAAATCACATATTTCTAAGTAGATTCTAGTGGGGATGTTAGATGTGGTATTAGAGATATGGCTCAAACTTTAGGACTTAATAAGTCCACTAACAATTTTTTGTCTTTCTATTTACTAGAAAATAGATGGGGAAAGCTAGGGTATCTAGAGAGGGTCCTTCAAATTTCAATGACAACACCTCTCCATTTGATCCTAACTAATTTGTTATTAAGCAAGTTGTAAAGTTGGATTAGATTATCATATCCATGAATGAAATTAGGGACCAAAATTTAGCACTAAAGTATAAATTTCATGGTCATGAAGAGGAAGAACATCATGATGAAACTGAAGAGCATCCTACAGAGTAGGAAAACCCTTAGGATGCGAGAGCTCAGGTAGCTACAAAGTTGGACAGAAATATGAAAAAGTTAATTCCACATAAATTTAATGGAACTATTTTGGGTGATGGATCTAGAGCATTATTGAATGAGATGGAGAATTATTTTGAGATTTGAAACTACTCTGGGGTCACTAAAGTAGTTTGAGGAGCATACTAGTTGGTTGGTGAAGCAGCTATGTGATGGACCAACAAGAAGTTAGAAATAAATATTAACTCAACCACCATTAATTAGGAATAGTTTGTGACTTTATTCAAATCATTATGGCTTCCATAGTTATGCTTTAACCAGAAGCTTATAGGTTTTTATAATCTAAAGTAGGGAGACTTATTGATGAATGAGTATTAGGAGTAGTTCACAAAACCTCTAAAGTATGTACTTTAGTACTAAGCAGAGGAGAGATTTAAAATTAGGAAGTTCATCATGGGATAGAAACCTCAAATTGGTGAAGAGGTGGACATTTATGGACCTTATACCAAGGACTAGGTTTTTGAGAAGGTAGTCAAAAAGGATCGAAAATTGAAATCTTTGCATAGGCTAGGGATAAGTTTTAGAATTTTTTTGGAAGTTCTAAACTAAATTTAAAAATGAACTAGAATTAGAAGAGTTGAGGCTCTATGAATCATTTAAAAAGCTAGAATTCCAAATTCAATAATGGTTTAGTAAATAAGAAACTAAGCAATGGTTTCAAAGATAGTTTCAAAGGAAACCAATAGGCTAATAGGAAAGGAACACATAAAGGTTGATTCATTTATAGAGATGAACATTATGATCATGAGTGTACTTAAGACAAGTCAAATAAAAAATGACCTACTCCTCAATAGGGAACATTATATTAGAATATTTATGTGGCAGTTGATAATTAGCAAGCCAAATTTCAATCTTTACTCATAGAACTCTCAAGTATTTTTTTTGAACATACAATTTCCATTTTGATAGATACAAGGGATACATATTGTTTTATAACTCTTAAAATGATTAGTAAGTTATCTATAAGAATTGGAGTAATGGTAAATGCATGTTCATTATAATATGGGAATAATTCAAAAGTCATGGTTGACAAGTGTTTAGTTGAAGTAGAGATTAGGTTTCCAAAATTTATAACAGTTGTAGATCTATATATAGCACCACTAGGGTCATATAATGTTATCTTAAGTGTCAATTGGATTGCAAGGCATAAAACCAAGGTTGACTAATTTATGAATAAGGTTGAGTGTCTAGATAATTTTGAAAATCAAACACAAATTCAAGGTGAGAAAATAGAGTTGAGGCCTAGGCATATTTATGCAATACAACTCAAAAAAGCTTAGGAAAAAGGGTGCGAAGCATTTACCATTAAGATAAATTGCATTGAGGAATCTAAAGAACCATCCCTTAAACATTATCCATTCCTTAGAAATTATCATGATGTGTTTCTATAAGAATTTCTAGTTTTTCTTACTAGATGTGAGTTTGATTTCTCTATTGATATCATACTTGGGTTAGAACCACAATCACATGCATAATATAGGATGATAGCCACTAAATTGGTTAAATTACAAGATCAATTCTAGGAATTATTTTCAAAAGGGTTGATGATGCCAAGTATGCCACCATGGGGTGTACCAATTGTCTTTGTAAAGAATAAGGATGGTACTCTTTGGATTTACATAGACTATAGAATGTTAAACAAGGAAAATATCAAAAATAGGTATTTGCTACCTCGTATAGATGATATTTTTTGATAAAATGTGGGGATCAATAGTGTTTTCTTATATTAACCTTATATTAGGATACCATCTATGAAGGATAAGGGATGAGGATATTTAAAAGACAACATTTCAAACTTATTATGGGCACTATGAGTTCACAGTGCTACCATTTGGGTTGAAAAATGCTCTAGTGGCATTCATGAATCTCATGAATAGTGTGTTCAAAGATTATCTAGATCATTTAATTTTGGTATTTCTTGATGACATTATTATATACTCCAAGAATGAAGAGGAACATATTCAACATATGGAACTAGTTTTGTAATGGTTGAAGAATCACAAGTTGTATGGCAAATTGTCTAAGTGTGCTTTTTCTAGAAAAGAGTGCAATATTTGGGACATATTATCTATATGAACAAAATCTTAATAGATATAAAAAATATAAGATACATTATGGAGTGGATAACACCAAATAATGTGCATGAGGTAAGGAGTTTCATGGGATTAATGGGATATTATAGGAAGTTTATTTTGAATTGTTTTAGGATAGTTAATCCAATTACCTATCTAGAATGAAAGAACCAAGGATTTATTTGGTCAAATAAGTGTGAAGTAAATTTTTAAGGATTCAAAAAGAGAATTAATTTATCATAGTGTTAATAGTTCCTGATCCCAATGGCCAATTTTTAGTGATCATAGATGCATCTAGGGATGGACTAGGAAAAGTCCATACGTAGGATGGTGTGATGGTAGCTTATGAGTCAAGAAATTTGGAACCTTATGAGGTGAACTATTCCCCTCGTGACTTGTAACTTACATTAATTATGCATGTTTTTCAAGTTTGGAGGCATTACTTATTGAGAAAACTATTTGAGCTCAAGATGGATAACTTGGGACTCAAGTACATCTTCACCCAACCAAATTTATATACTCATTAGAGATGCTAGCTAGAGTTATTGTATTATTATGATTTTGATATCAACTATATCAAAGGTAAGTAAAATAGAGTAGGTGATGCCCTAAGTTATATAAGGTAATAATTATTATTACTACTATCAAGAGTACTTACAGGGATCATATGATCAAAATATCACTAGGATATGAATTCTATGATTAGGTTAGAAAAGTATTTTCTAAGAAGGCTGAAAATATTAGGTATAAAAGATTCAAATTAGAGAGTGATGGTATTTTGTATTATAATAGAAGGATGTACATGTCAGATCGAGAGAATCTATGAAGCATAGTGCTAAAGGATTACATAATGCCACATATTTAAGACATATAGGAGTAATCAAGCTCATGGTAGAGCTTATACCACTTTATTTATAGAAGGGAATGAAGAAATATGTAGTGAACTTTATGTCATGTTATTTTCAATGTCAATGAATGAAAGTTGAACATGTGCATCTAACTAGATTTTTATATCCTCATGATATAATAGAATGGAAGTGGTAGGTGATCAAAATGGAATTTATCCAAGGATTACCATTATCATGGAACATGAATGATATGATCTTGGTTTTAGTTGATAAGCTAGCCAAAATAGCTCATTTTATACTAGGCAATTTGATAGATGATGCACCCACTCTTGCAAAGAGGTTTGTAAAGGAAGTATATAGGCTACATGGATTTATAGAGAAGATAATTTTAGATTATGATTTGAAGATGACTTATATATTATGGATAACTTTGAATTTAACTTTGGGTACACAACTAAACTTCATCATTACATATCATCTAGAGACTAATGGTCAAAATGAGAGAGTTAATAAGATGTTAGAGGATATTATTCATATGTATCGGATGGATCAATAATAAAAGTGGGAAGATTACCTTATATTGGTTGAGTTTTATTACAATAAAACATATTAATTAGCTTTTAAGATGGAACCATTTGAAGCATTGTAAAGAAAAAGCTACAGGACACCAATCAACTGGGACAGGTTAGAAGATAGGGTAGTCTCTGGACCTAAGATGCTTTCAGAAATGGAATATCAAGTTAGATTAATTAGGTAGAGATTGGTCAAGGTTAATGATAGGTATCAAATTTATGTTGATTTAAAGAGGATAAATAGGTATTTTTTTATATGTGACAAAGTTTTCTTATAGGTTAAGTTGTATAAGAGATTGATAAAATTTAGGAAATTGACAAAACTTTCACAAAGATATGTGGGACCCTTCAATGTGTTAGAAATGGTAAATATTATAGTGTATAGCTTTCATTTCCACCATACTTAAATCTATTACATAATGTCTTCCATTTTCTTATCTTAAAAGTTATTTAGCTGATCCTATAGATGTGTTGGATTGGAATGCTTTGTAGGTTTTAGATCTTGAGGTGTTCATGGTAGAACCAATCAGTTTAATTGACACTCGTAAACTTAATTTTAATAATAGAGAGATGTCATAGTGTAAGGTATTATGGGACCAATAATCTGAGGATAGTGCTACTTGGGAGGACTATGATGAGTTCTACAAGTAATTTCCACATAATTTTTTTTGATTTGATACTTCATACTATGTTATTTTTTTGATAAACAATGTTTTTAATTCAAAACTTATGTTTGAATAAGTGTCATTAGGATGATGACCAAAATTTAGGGGAGAAAGATGTTATATCTTGATTCCTTGCTAAGCAAATTTACTTTATTATTTATGGATATTTATAGTTGGAAATTTGACTTGGTTATTAATAACTGAGATATGAGTTATATGGTGTTATGGGATAGTTGAATATCGCTTTGATTACATGATTGTATAACTATGAGTTAGTTATAATGTATATTATTTATATTTTGATCATGATGACTTGTTATTTAGTAGTATTTTATGATATACACATGTCATGTTGTTATGGACTAACTACCTAATTATTATGAGTTGGACATAGGAGAGATTTATCTCTCAAAGCATGATAGAGGGAGAGCATCATCAAAGAGGGTGATGTAGATGGAGGTGTTGGAGGATGATATAAGAACAATTAGAACCATGTACACACCATATTAACTAGTACATGTTATATGCATAGTTTGAATGGTTAGTGTTAGCACATTTTTAATTATTGTTTATATTTAAATAATTATTTATACATACTAGTTGTGTTAGCATAGTTTAATGTTTATGTGGAACTAATCTTCTATAATTGTGTTATGTTGTGCTAATGTGTTCATAACTATTAATGTTTTCATAAATGTAAAAATTGCATGAGCATGTATGTAAACTAACCGTCATGGCTTTGGAATGTTTTATAAAATAATCTAACTATCTTTATGATACTTTAGGAATGTCAATTACTGTTAAAAAGTATCTTTGAAATTATATTAGTCATTTTGTAATTAAGGTCATAATATTTGTTACTTTTACTAGGTTATTGCAAAGATTTCATAATCAATAGTGATAAATCAAAATTAATGATTAAATGAGGTAACCATTATTATTAAGTTAGAAAATAAAAATAGTAAAAGCCTCATAAGAGATAAAATAAATAAATAAAACAAATTAGAAAGTTTTAAAAAAAATAAAGAGGAAAAGAGGAAAATCATTGAATAAAATAAAAATAGAAGAAAAGAAGGTGGATTTAAATAAAGAACCTTACTCATGCAAGAGGAGAAAAGATAAAAAGATGGGGAACATTTGGAAAAAAAGGAGTAAAAAGGAAGAGATAGTAGTAGATCATTGGAGAATAATGAAAAAGAAAATAATAGAGGCCCTAAACGAATTTATACATATAGGACATTGCACCCTTGACTCCATAAAAACTATATATAAGTTTTATGTTTATCTTGTTTATCTTGTAATCCAGTGAACATATTAATTAAAAAATTAAGAGTAGTGAAGCCACAAACTAATTTGTAAACTAAGAGAATATATGTCAGATTTATGTTCAGGTAATGGAGATCGGCCAAATGCATTATATTAAATATTAGGTAGATTCATGGTTTTAACAAGTATGAATCTCACCTAGGTTATAATGTAAGACCATGAATTTTTAATATATGGGGATATTATATATTAATTTGGATATACAAATTATTAGTTGATTTTTAAGAATAATATACTAAATATTTTAACCGTTAATACTAGGATACTTGGTAGTTATTTAACTGATTAATGAATATTAGGATATGGTCCTTCCGATTAAGTGTTTATGGTTTTAGTTTGTAAGTATTATGAAATATTTAAATATTAACAGAGGATTAGAATAGTATGTTGATATAGATCTATGAACATAACAAACAATTTCTAAATATTTTCTATTATCTATTAAGATAATAAAATTTTATGTATAGGTCAATCTTCTTCCAAAGTACGAGTATGCCCAACATCTATATAGAGAATAATACCAAGTATGGTAGTATGTACAAGTTTATATAGTGATATCAAATACATATTTGGTTACAAATCTAAGAACAAGATAACAATTGAGTAAAATAAAATATTAACTCTTGTTATTTATATAGTAATTTGATTATGATATAAATAAAACAATCTGTTGATTTGACATAGGATATATACAAAGAATGACTTAAGATATATAAAGTGTACCATTTAATACATGAATAGTGATTTATCCTAGGAATATATATAGAAATTTAAGTATGTATATAGAGACTAATATATAGTGATATGAATTTGGTATATTTTATATAGATCAACTTACCCTGTTAACATTGCCCACTTCTATGTAGATGTCTAATAGGCATAAACATATGTTATACTATTATATTAAATGTTAGATATCATTCCACATATTTTAATATTCCTCATAATGGTAATGGTTATCAAAATGTAAAAATATTTGATGGCAGAGGAATAAAGCTTTGATCAATCCATAGACATTAGGTAAGAGTTATATTAGGCATAGTAAATTGTTCAATATATATAGAAACATAAAACTCCATGGAAAAAAATATGCTATGCATATAGATGATACCTTTGTATATATAACAATAATAATGTCATGTTATGTTGGAGCATGTGTTTCTATATTACGCTAAGTATATTACTATATTCTTAACATGATTAATATACATACATAATAATATATTACTTATACTAGATATAACATGAAATTAATGATCATACATGAACAATAATCATATATGAATATCCAATTGTATGAATATCCATGGTGTACAGTAGATGTAATTTATGAACTCTAGGATTTGATTAATTTACTAATGGTAATTAGAATTCTAATTATATAGTTATCCTTCATATTGGTTCTAAAAAAATGTGTACTCTAATTTCTATTGGTTATATATATATATATATATATATATATATATATATATATATATGTTGAGTACATATACCTGATGCATATCAAGAATACATTTAGTTTGAACATGTGTTTAAATAAATGATAAATATATGTAAGAGAACTTAAATACTCATATGTGTATACAACATATAGAGGTGTTCCTATACCTATTATAAATAATAATGAGTCAAGGGATTCTTGAGGGAAAGGAAATTTTTACTATATGAATGAATTCCACTAAATAAACTAGTTGTTCCAACCAAAGACTATGAATTATGAGTTTCTTACTTATGACCAACTGTTTGAAAGTGAGTAGTGTGTATATAAAATGATGGATGGTGGTGTTAATGTTGTATTTGTATCTACTTAAATAAAAATTATAAAACTTTTATCTATATATATTAATCTCATTTGGTATAAACTATACTTATTTGCTTATTATTTATGTGATAATGTATATTACAAAGATTAATCCATACATTTAACTGTTAGGTTGTGGAGCTAAAAGCTTCGCTGATGCAAATAGGAGAGGAGGTTGCTGAAGGTTGCTGAGTTGCAGAGAAGCTGGGGTCAGTCTGATCAGCCGACGTCGACAGGATAGTAGAGAGAAGCAATCGACGTCGGTCATATATCGACCGACGTCAGTCACCTCCAGGCAGACAGGGACCGACATCGGTCACCTGTGTGGTTTGACTGTGAGTTAATTACGAGCAGTTGGTTGACGAACCAAGTGTTTGCATGATGAGTGCTAATTTTAGACTCATAGCTGTGGATCTAATTATTGTAATTAGATGTCTAATTATTGTTTGATGAGATCTATATAATAGACTCATGGTTGTATTGGAAAAGGGTTCTAGTTTGAGTTGAGCAAAGTTTGTTCCTTCTGTGTGTGAGGTGAGCAAGGGTGTTCCTCCTAGTTCCACAGTACAGGTGTAGGTGCTGGTTTTGGAGAGTCAGCTGGATTCTTCAGGAGTGTAGGATCTTGGTCACAGTTGCATGGCCTATATAGGAGATCTACATGGTAAGTAAGATCGTTGATCTGTAGGTGTATGTGTGTGCAAGGTCAAGGTTCACAGGTGAGCAGAATCGTTGTTTGATTTGCAGGTGTGCAAGATCATATAGACAGCAACACAACAGGGAGCAGTATCAGGCAGGATCTACTTGGAGTACAGGTGTGTACTCGGATAGAGCTAAAAGGAAGGCAAGGGAGTTCCTTCCATAAGTATGGTCTGTTGAATTGTAGGTTGTTGTAGATTCATGGGAGATCTACTTGAAGTACCTTGAGTACTTGTTGAGTACGTGGAGTACTTGTGGAGTGCGTGGAGCACTTGTGGTGTGTGTGGAGCACGGGAGGTGAACACCAACTCTGTATTTGAGTTGGGTGTTGGGACCTGAGAGGGAGAGCTTTGGGGAGAAGAATTACTATTCACTTGAGGTGTGGCGAGCCTCTGAAGAGGTGGTGGAGAAGAAGTGGCATCTTCTTTATTGTATTCTTTTCTGTATAAAGTGTTAATACAAGTTGTGTATTGTCTCTCATATGCTGTGTTATTCTGAATTCTAGTTACTTGGTGAATCTGGTTAATTTCCGCATATTAAGTTGCTTGGTTTGGTAATCAAATTGTGTGCTTCTGGTTTATTTCCCAACAAGTGGTATCAGAGCTAAGGTTGCAGGAAGCAGGTTTTGTGTTTTGGTTACAGGGCACTCTCAGGGGTTTCTGATTGAGTGGGAGTAGAGCAACGGCAGATCAAAGTAAGCTAAGAATGGAGGAGTTGAAAAGCACAGATGGTTACTCATGATCCTATGGAAAGAAAGAGCAGGTAAAAGAATATTGTTGGTTGGTAGCAGATCAGCATGAAGAAACTGAAGAAGCAGATGTTGCAGGGTATGTTGCACAGGATGCTCTGAGAGGTTTCTTGGATAAAGTTGAATCTTGGATAAAAGATTCGGTTGCCTCTTTCCATGCAGCCCCAGGTAGAGGAGCTGACAAGCCTTGCCAAAGAATTGGCAAAGGGGAAGTGAAGCTGAAATTGCAGACGGCCAACACACAGGGGTTGATGAAGGTCATGCAGGTCCCAAGTTTGGAGATTTGGCTAATTTTTTCAGAAAGATTGGGTGATGAGAGATGCACAAGAACTCTCACAGCGGTAGCACTTGAATTAGCTGGTGGTAAGAAAACAGGTATACTTTATCTACTTGTTTATATTACTGATTCTTCTTCTGTTGCAAAGACGTGGCTTCGTAGGCTTGGTCACATGAGCAGGAAGGAGATGCATGTTCTTAAGCGGAAGACAGATATATTTGATAGGCTTAAGAATTGGAAAGCCTTGGTGTTCTTGGAGGAGATGGCGGACAGAAATCAGTGGATGGCACTGGATACTTCTGAGCAGAGCAGTTTGAACATGGGTTTTGATTCAAAGGAGCTTGCGGGTAAAAAGTCATCACTCACAGGTGTACACAGATACCGATGTCGGTCAGGAGGAACTGGCATCGAACAGACAGGTGCCGATGTCGGTCATGTGCAGACCGAAGCCGGCGATGTCAGGTAGGGTAAGACCGACATCGGTCATGGGATCGACGTCGGCAGTATGTAAGACCGATGTCGGTCAGGAGGACCGACATCGGCAGCAGGGACACCAGTGCTGACAGGTTGGTAGTCAGGGACAAACGCATGAGAATCGATGTCGGCCGGATGCAGACTATGGAGTGACCAAGGTCGGTCACTGTAACAAATTTTGGGTGGACAACATGTTGTCAAGGAGTCTCAAACACCCATACGGAGGACTGAAGGTGTAAGTAGGCCCTCAAATTCGTGTTCCTCTTCTTCATACTTGTTGCTGATTGTAGAGTAGGAAGGATCCAGAAAACAGGTGGGAGCTAGGCAGGGATATGATGCAGAACCAAACGAGAGTTTTGGTAGGTTTGCCAGCTGGATGAAAGCACAGAGATGAATGGATTCCTTAGTAGAAGAATAGAGAGAACGGATACGTGAGACAGAAGAGCAGGCATATGGTTTTGAGGAGCTGCAGGACAGTGGTACAGGTTTTGACAGGTGGAGGACGAAGCATGGCTTCAGTCAATGTCAGGGTAACTACTGTGGTTTGTCTTACCAGGTGGATGATGAGTCATGACATCATTCTGTTGCTGTATGTGGATAGTATGCTAGCTAGCAGGGGTGTACATACAGGGTTTTGCTGAGCTTAAGGGTAAGATTAGTTTAGTGTCATGTCATGAGGAGTTTGGAGCAGCGGAATTCTTTGACATGGGAGGCATGGAGATCACAGGTTGATTTTGTCTCGAGTGGGAGCTGATGTGAATCAGGTGTTGGCGAGGTTTGGGATGCAAAACCGGAGCACACTAAGGGCTGGACAGGTACAGTGTCTGAAATCACATGAGGTCTGGTATAGACCTGAGTATTCCCATGCAGTGGGAGCTGTCAGAGTTAGGAGCCAATTCAGGGAAGTGGGCTCTCAGGGTTTTGAGAGGGACCGGCAGTAGGTGTTGCTATGCAGGGTCAAGACTTCACTACAGGTGTTGTAGGTTCGGATGTGGCAGGGTACTCGAATGACAGGTGGTACACCACGGGATGTGTGGTGGGTTGTCTTCAGGATTGAGCTTGAAGAGGCATACAAACCAGGAAATAGATTAGATGGGGTATAGGTACAGGTACAGTGCAACTGTTTATCTCCAAGTGGGAGATTGTTGGTTGTGGAGCTAAAAGCTTTACTGATGCAAATAGGAGAGGAGGTTGCTGAAGGTTGCTGAGTTGCAGAGAAGCTGGGGTCGGTTCGATCAGTCGACATCGGTAGGATAGCAAAGAGAAGCAACCGATGTCGGTCATATATCGGCCGTCGTCGGTCACCTCCAGGCAGACAGGGACCGACGTCGGTCGCCTGTGTGGTTCGACTGCGAGTTAATTACGGGTAGTTGGTTGACGAACCAAGTGTTTGCATGATGAGTGCTAATTTTAGACTCATAGCTGCAGATCTAATTATTGTAATTAGATGTCTAATTATTGTTTGATGAGATCTATATAATAGACTCATGGTTGTATTGGAAAAGGGTTCTAGTTTGAGTTGAGCAAAGTTTGTTCCTTCTGTGTGTGAGGTGAGCAAGGGTGTTCCTCTTAGTTCCACAGTACCAGGTGTAGGTGCTGGTTTTGGAGAGTCAGCTGGATTCTTTAGGAGTGTAGGATCTTGGTCACAGATGCATGGCCTATATAGGAAATCTACATGGTAAGTAAGATCGTTGATCTGCAGGTGTATGTGTGTGCAAGGTCAAGGTTCACAGGTGAGTAGAACCGTTGTTTGATTTGCAGGTGTGCAAGATCATATAGACAACAACACAACAGGGAGCAGTATCAGGCAGGATCTACTTGGAGTACAGGTGTGTACTTAGATAGAGCTAAAAGGAAGGCAAGGGAGTTCCTTCCATAAGTATGGTCTGTTGAATTGCAGGTTGTTGCCAATTCATGGGAGATCTACTTGAAGTACCTTGAGTACTTGTTGAGTACGTGGAGTACTTGTGGAGTGCATGGAGCACTTGTGGTGTGCGTGGAGCACGGGAGGTGAACACCAACTCTGTATTTGAGTTGGGTGTTGGGACCTGAGAGGGAGAGCTTTGGGGAGAAGAATTACTGTTCACTTGAGGTGTGGCGAGCCTCTGAAGAGGTGGTGGAGAAGAAGTGGCATCTTCTTTATTGTATTCTTTTCTATATAAAGTGTTAATACAAGTTGTGTATTGTCTCTCATATGCTGTGTTATTCTAAATTCTAGTTACTTGGTGAATCTGGTTAATTTTCGCATATTAAGTTGCTTGGTTTGGTTATCAAATTGTGTGCTTCTGGTTTATTTCCCAACATTAACAAACTAAATGTATGAATTTTGATTATTCATATATGTAGCATGTTTTATGACTTCTAGTAGAAAGTAATTTGTATGAATCTATTGGTTATATTATGTTAACTGAATCTCACATTGCTAGGATTGAGTAAGTAGTGAGACGAACTTGACTAGCTTACTAGTATGACCAATGCTAGATGAAAGTAATTCAATAAATTGGTGTGTATGAATTTTATTGATCATAGAGATCAATAAATATTAAAATTTATGGCCAAAGTAATGTTAGCCAGGCATTATCATTTCATGTGTATGATTTACATGTTTATGTGATATCATGTTAGAATGGATTTCTTTATGGTACAATGCATGTTCTTAGAAATCATACAACACACAGGTACTAAGTTGTCTCTATGGATTATTTCACCGTCACTATCTACTCATATATTAAGGGAGGGCTATTCCATGATGGGGTACTATGCATGGGATCAATGGTCATAGTTGGTGTGGAAAAGTGCTTGGATGATGCTCTCCCTCCCCATAGTAGTGTTTCTTTGGAGATGACACTTGAGATTACCATAGATACTAGAGTTCAAAGAAATCTTACTCTATGGATCCTTGTATTTTGTACCTTGTTTATTGTATTGTATTTATTATTATTGAAACATTACTCTGATGAGATGTAATTATTTACTTATTTTACATTGATATCAGTTACTATATGTTTGTACCATTTATGACTAGATATTTGTATTTACTTCTATATTCAAATATGATGTATTTCATATGATGATAGTGATCATTGATGGATAAATGTTACATGTTTATTTTACAATTGACATAGTTAGAATTTTTTTATCTAGATCACTAATTAGATTCTCATGGTGTGATATAATGAAAGAATACATTATATAAATTTTTAAAAATCATGTATTTATAAGTAGATCCTAGTGGGGATGTTACACTTATTATTTACAAACTTGGAATGATTACACTCCAAAATAGTAGAGTCAACTAAGCTCAGAGAGAAATAATTATTGACTCCATTCATTACCCAACTCTACATTTCCTTAAGCCATTGCTTGTTATTATACTCATAATTTTAGAAATGATATTTACTTTCTCTCACCTTCAAAACCTATATCATCTTCTAACTATATTTGATCTCAAATTTATATAATTTTTTCCCTTGTGTTTGATCCACCAAAATTTTATTTTGAAAGTGTCACATACTAGTTTCTCCCTAAGCTGATTTACCTAATTATCCATAGATTATTATGGTTGTTAAATTGATTAATTACTTTTAGTAAATCATATGTTTTTATGGGATAATTGTATGTTAATTTATTTCATGATTTCTTTACTATGATTTATCTATATTGTAAATTATTATTACAACATTATTAAATGGTATATATCATGATACATCAGGCTAACTACCTTTTTGTCATGAGTTGGATGCAAGAAAGTTTCATCCCTCAAAACATGATGGAGGGAGAGAATAATTAAAGAGGGTGACATATATGGAGATGATGTGAGATTATAGTGTTGGATATTTTTCTATGATGTCATCAAGGTGGCCAAGAATATTGATGAGGTGTCATGTGTGCTAGAATGACAATGATAAATTGTGCTTCAATATGCTTTAGTGTTCTTGCATGGTTATTTAGTGGTTGAATTATTAATTAAATTAATGGATGATATTGATGGTATGGACATGTTTCATATACCATATGGTATTTTATGAGTGATTAGAGTTCTTATAAAAGTGAAAGGAATTCATCAAAGTAGTCATAAGAGTGTCTAGGTTCAAGTAGTCATCTTGGTAGATAAGGTTGAGTAATCAATTTGATGATATCATATTTCACATGTGTGAAAGTTTAAAGAGTATATTTATACATGGATGGATTCCCCTATGATATATGATCTTTTGGTTCAAATTTTAGGTCATGAGGTTGAGCATAGAAAAAGTTATTAAGGTGCAAAGTTGGCTTCTTAAATAACATTCAGTAAGTTCCCATACTTAGCCAAATTTATGATATCAAATATATATGGTGAGCATTTGAGAAGATAAAATATATAATGGTGAGAAATTAATCTACCAGATAAGGAAGTAATGGAGTGTATGATCTTATCATATGCAGATCAATGATGCATGTGAAGTTAATTTGTCAAAGTTTCTTTAGATTTACACTTGTGACATGTGTCTTAATCTCGATGATTTCATAGAAGATCAATGACATGAAGGTGTTCATATAGATGTATATTGATGGTGTGGTTCAAGTCAAATATTCAATATGCACAAAGGGCACGTAGGTGGCCAAGTGGCATAATCTCAAAAGTAAGGATCTATGATCAATGATGAGTGTTAAAAAGTTAAAGTTAGGAAGCTCGTGAGGAAAATAATGAACTGTATTTGTTCAGATTTTATAAGGGACATGAGATGATTAAAAGTGTCATATGTTTTATATTTACATAGTAACCATTAGAATTTAAATATTCAAATTTGTTAAGAAAAACCAATGATGGGTTTTTGAGCTATAACTTTTGATATATGTAGAATTTGATAATCATGTTAAAACCAAAGTTGTAGAGAAATTCAAGGTGCATCAAAAAAAGTTTATTATAATGTATAAATATTTGTAAAGTTTTATATATTGAGATCCAAAGTTGATTTTATGTTTGTTCATGGTGGTTGTATATATAGAATATTCTTTGAGTAAATTATGCTTTAGCAAAAGAGTGTTTTGGTGGGAGTAATCACTTGAAGATGTCTTAGAGGTCATATGGAGTGGACCCATGTTTTTGAAAGTGATCCTATATTATTTTTTTCTCAATTAATTTATAAATGGGTAATAGGTCTTCATGAGACCTATAAGGGCTACTAAGTCCTAATTGAAAGGCATAACTACTTAAGTGTGACCCATGGATGCTATGAGCAGCCTGTGACAATGAATTTAAGCTATGCCTTAACATGATAGATGTCTTAAGGGTTAAGGAAAGTATTATGGATGACCTAGAGTTGATAATTCATGAATAATCTATAACGAGTGAAAGCTAAGGTAATGGTTGTGAATTTGAAGTGAATGTGTTGAGAGAGTAGAAGATAGAGATGAAGGAAAGAGATTAAAAGGAGTTGGATCAATGGATGGACTGAAGTACAAAGTAGATTTAGGATGAGCAAAAAATCCTAGAGTAATCTAAAAGGGGTGTTTGGATGCACTGCTTATATGAGCAAGTTTGAGGGTGTGTGATGAGTTTAAAGAGAGAGTTGAGAAAATGTGGAATTGAATGAAGGAGAGTGATGGGTGTCATTATCCCCTTCATTTAATCAAATTTCTATTGATGTCATATTTAACCAGGGCTTTGTCTAAAGTTATATGCAACAAGAGGAATCGTAATGATTTAGTAATTGTATTTTTTTTGGGGGGGGGAGTTTTTTATTTCTTAAGAATTTCTTGGTTAAAACCTTACTAGAATCAAACTATGCAAATATGTTGGAAATAAACACACATTGTAGAAATGAAATTGATTGCTCAAAATAAACACATGTTGTAGAAATGAAATTACTTGCTAGAAATAAACACACGTTGTAGGAATGAAATTGATTACTGGAAATAAGCAGATGTTGTAGAAATGAAATTGATTGCTAGAAATAAACACATGTTGCAGGAATGAAATTGATTGCTAGAAACGAACACACATTACAGGAATGAAATTGATTGTTGGAAATATGCACACATTGTAGAAATGAAAATTTAATCTAAAACACCTGCAGGAACAAATTTACAACAAATCTTAACTTTAAAGAGTTAGAATCATTTATAAATTTAATAGAGTTACCTATTTACTTTTGTGAATAGAAATATAAATACTAACAAAAATAAAGATCCTGGTTCTTTGGAGGAGTGGGCCCTTGCTCTGCCTAGAATAGGATTTGAATAATTCAATTTGATTTCAAAATAGGAATGGCTATTTCATTGATAAAATGCTCTATATTACAAAATGTGCTAAGCTATCCTTTATCTCTCTATTCTTCTATATTTCTATCCATATATATTTTTACTAAATTTATAGGTCTGTTTATAGAGATGCTTTGATGGTTGTAACTATTTCATAGATATGATGGAATTGAATCATGCCCATAATAGATGTTGAATCGAGATGTGGCTAGATGTCCAAATGTGTGATAATTGTCTTGATTCTGTCAGTTCATAAATTCGGGAATCTATTCCTGATTTAATGGGATCATTGATCTTGACAGATCACTGGCTATTTGGAATAGATCCTCATCAATTCCATTTCTAGCTACAAAAGTTCTAGAGCTTATCTAAAAAAGTATCAGAGCTAAATATAGAGTTCTAAATCTAAGTCCAAAAATGCAACAACTTGAAATAATATGGTGGAGTTTCAAAACTAAATATGATGGTTCTGGAATAGATTCTGCAGGTTTTAGAACTAACTATGATGATTTTGGAATAAATTTTGTAGGTTCTAGAACTAATCAGAATTGAGTCCAATGCTTCCAAAAACATGCAATCCACTTCATATTTATTCTTTAGCCTGATGATGACCTATTTTATTGCAAAACTAGAATTTTCCAACACACTTGTTAATAATTATAGGTCTTTTAAAATTTTAGAATCACAATCAACAAAAGATGGATAATCACATCCTAACTCATCTCAGATCAAAATAAAAGTTACAAAATGCAATCAAACTTAATAAAAAGAGAGAGTAAGATGAGGTCATTTATTATACATTTATTGGGCATATCCTAGCCTCATCAAAGAGAACCTTTAGAAGATAAGGTATAACTTAGTTAATAATATTAGAGTGTGATAAATATTAGACATGTTTATCTAATCAAGCTAATAAATATGAATGCATAGGTCATTAGACCTAATAAGCCTAGAAGAGGATGATTAAGCGAGTAAGCCCTAGGGGTTATTTGAGAGAGATAGAAGGGTGAATAAGAGTAGAATCAAGATAAGTCCATCATCAAGTGTAAAAGACACCAAATCAAAAGTGGAGATTATATCAAGGTAGTTGAGTGGGTGCTTGGTTGCCTGGGGGGTTGGTTTCTGCTTATGGGATGGGTGTCTCATTAAATTAATAGATTGGTGTTCCTTGATCATTTGATGTTGGTCTTAATTTAGATCTTGTTATTATAGGACTATAGTCCATTTTGTAGGTTCTAGTGGGTTTTACTCCCCAAGAGGGTTTCCCATGTATATCTTATGTTATGTGTGTTATCTCACTTATATTTCTTGTTCATTACTATAAATGATGTGCATGATTCACGAATAATAATTTTATTTGGTTAATAGTTTGAAAGGATTGCAATTGAATTTTGGATTATTTAACATCATTAATTCACCCCCTCTCAATGATTATACCTCTAACAAATGGTATCATAGCTAGGACCTTTGTTGCAAGTTTAACCACTTGAAGGTGATCCAAAGTACAATATGGTAAGCTAATAGATGAAAGATTTCTCTAAAAATAAATAATTGATATTCAATGGATCTAATTATGTTTTTTAGAGTAAAAGGATGAAGAACTACATCATGTCAATAGGGTTTGACATTTGGCAATCTAATGTAGATAGATATTCAGCTCCCCAACCCCTCCAAATAGTGTAGTTGATAAGAATTTGTGTGAAAGAAATTCTAAGGAAATGAAATCCATCACCTATGGTATTTCACAGACTAAGTACACCAAGGTAATTAATTTTAAATATACCAAAAATATATGGGAAAAATTTTAGATCATTTATGATGGGGATTCAAAGGTCAAGTTGGCCAAGCTACAGACTCATCAAAGGCAATTTGAGAGTCTAAAGATGAAGGAATAAGATTCTATGGCATCTTTTTTGTAGAGAATTGATGAAATTATGAACATTATCAGAGGTCTTAGAGAGAAGCTTGAAGAAGATAATTTAGTATAAAATATATTAAGGTATCCCTCCCTCAAGTTCGATTCTAAAGTTTCTATTATAGAATAAAGTCATGATCTTACTCAGATGAAGATGGATGAATTTCATGGCATCCTTACTGCCTATGAGATGAGAGTTAATGATGAAAAATACCAAAGGAGGAAGCAACATTCAAAATAGAAATGAAATCAAATAAGAAAAGAACTAAAGATAAGGAAGTCAAGTATGATGAGATATCTAATGATAAACTAATAACTTTGTTTTCAAGTAAATTCAAAATAGGCTCAAGGAAGTATAAGGGTAAGCTACCCTTAAAATGTTTCAATTGTGGATAAGTAGGACACTTTTATAATAAGTCCACTCAAAGATAATAATAATTATGATGAAGAGCATGGTGAAAGATAAGATGAAGACAATAAAACATTTAGTTCTGATAAGAAGAAGAAAAGATTCATAAAGTTTCATAACAAGAAGTCCTTCATGAATAGGATAAGTCTATACACCAATAAATATTTTAGCTCATCAGATGAGAATGAAGATAGTGATTTTGAGTTTTATAGTGAAGATAAACTCCTCTAAATGGTTGAGGAAGGAATTTTATCATAACAAAAGGAGTCTACTTGGAATGATACAAATAATGAAGAAGACAAGGAGGACTGTGAGACTAAATTGAGGAATTCTCATGAAGAACTGAAGATTGGGAAGAAGATTAACAAGAATATGAAGTCTTAAGTCAAGGACTATGAAGATAAATTGAATATGTTTGAGGCAAGAATAAATGAATACATTAAGGAGCATGAAGATATAGTCAAGCATCTTAGTTGTTAATTGAAAATTCTATCTACAATCCTGAAAGCTAAAGAAGATGAGTATTTAAGGTATGTTATTGAAAATGAATCATTAAAATTTGAGTTAGAAAATACATCAAATAATATGAATTCATTTGTGATGTTTGAAAAGAGTTTAAGTGATCTAGACAACATTCTAAATAGTCAAAAGCATGCTAGTGATAGAACTAGACTTAGTTATAAAGAAGAACAAAAGAATGTAACTCAAAACAAGGTAAAGACAAACATGAAAAAAAAATCAAACCTTGAGAGTCAATAACTAGTCATGGAATGAAGATGCTGATAGAATGAAGACAAATTAGATCAAACAACCAAATGCCATGAGGTATGCCAAATTTAATGATTATTATTACACTTGAAATCAATTTGGTCATAGGGCTAGAGAGCGTAAAAGACTTGCTAAAAATGAGTTGAATTATTATTTAAGTGGTGTAATCAAGGTTTAATGATTCAACTTTCATGATGTGTTACACTTTGTAAAATATTATCCAAAAAAAGTAAGGCAAGTTGAGTTTCCTTCATAAAGAGTGGTTTGTTTCAACTATGAGAAGATTGGTCACATTTCTAGGTTCTACAAGCAAAGGTTATCAAGGAAAAACAAGTTTAATCAAATAATTAGAATACAAGGAAGAAGGCTAGTAACTCATGGAAACAAAAATTAGAAATTATGAGTCATGATGAGTCTGCAAGTCTAGGTGGTCTATTTGTTGTGGTGGAGAATGTTACAAAGGATGAAGAATGCCAAGATCTTTCATTTATACTCATGTTGTGAATGAAGAGAATAAGCTCAAGGAGAAGACCAAGATTCTAGTTTAGTCTAGTCCTAAGGTGTATATAGATCTAAGTGAAAATCCTACAATTTTTTAAAAAAAATCATGTGAAGAACATCAGTTGTCAATATCTAGTGATGAGGTATGTCATGAATATTTGTTATCTCCATGTATTTTTATTTTAGCTTAGAATAGAAGGATAATGATGTATTAGATGAAAAATTTGTTTCTCTTAATCCTAAAAATAAAAAAGACAATAAATTCTATATCTATAAGATGTACACAAAAGAGAAGGAATATGAGGAGTTGTGGGCAACTCCTAGTTTCAAATTGTTCTAAGAAATTGTGGGTTAGGGTGTCTCTACCAATGCTTCTTAGTAGACATATTTATTTTGGATAATCAAGTATGTGTGCTCAAGGTGTATTCATGGATTTTGGTCCTAAAGGTCTACAAGTAGAGTATGGAAGATTCCAGGTGTCAAAATAGAATTGATTAATAATACCTATTGAAGATATCATTTTTTGGATAGAGCATGGAATTAGGGGGAGCTAAATCAATTAGTATGAAAGGCTTAAAGAGTTATGCAAGATTTTAAGGGGAACATATGTGAGATGTTACCTTCATGGTGGAGATATGAATAAGTCTTCCAAAGTTGTGATTTCAAGAAGATTGATATGATGACTTGATCAAACCAAGTCATATGTTTGAATCTTGACGGATGAGTAAAGGGAGCTTGTGAGTTCTGTAGGTAGATAGGTCCAAGGATTAGAGTATCCAAAGTTCATATTAGTGTATGTAAAATAATAGATGACATGAGATGAATCATGATGTTAGGGGGATATTTCTAAGATATGTGAGTAGTTTGTCAAGGTCCTTAGGATCAGAAGATGAACCCATTTTGTCATTATGTCAAAGGGGAGAAAATACTTGAAAATAGAGACAAAGTATGAGAATAATGTGTATTAGTGTTGACATAAATTAAAAATTGGGAGATTTTTTGATAGTTTTTAATGATATCTTCAAGGTGGCCAAAAATGTTGATGAGGTGTCATGTGTGCTAGAATGATAATGACAAAGTGTGCTTCAATATGCTTCAGCGTTCTTGCATAATTATTTAGTGGTTTACTTAGTACGGTAATTGATGAATGATATTAATTGTATGGAAATGTTTTAGAGACCCTATGGGGTGTTATGAATGCTTAGAGTGATTATGGAAGTGAGGAATTCATCAGAGCAGTCATATGAGTGTCTAATTTCAAGTAGTCATCTTGAAGACAAGGCTAAGTAAGTAGTGTGATGACATCATATTTCATAGTGTGATTATTTCAAGAGTAGTTTGATATATAGATGGATTAACCTATGATATTTTATCTTGTGGTTCAAATTTTAGGTCTTGAAGTTGAGCATAGGAAAATTTATTAAGGTGAAAATTTGGCTTCTCAAACAAAGTTCAATAAGTTCCCATACTTAGCCAAATTTGTGATATCAAAGATCTATGATGAGCATTCAGTAGAATCAAAGATATAATGGTAGGTAATTAATTTGACCATATAAGGATCTAATAGAGTGTGTGATCATATCAAATAAAGATTAATGTCATGTGTGAAGTCAATTTCTCAAAGGTTCCTGATATTCTACATGCTTGTGACATGTGTCTCAATCTTGATGATTTGATAGAAGATCAATGACACATGGGTGTTAGTGCATATGGAGATTGATGGTGTGGTTTGAGTCAAATGGTCAATGTGCATAGAAGGCATGCTGAGCTACCAAGTGGCATAATCTTGGAAGTAAGGATTAATTATCAAAAATGAGTGTTAAAGAGTTAAAGTCAGGAAGCTCATGAGGAGATTAATAGAGCATATTTGTTCAATGTTTCAAAGGGACATGAGATGATGAAAAGTGTTAGATTTTTGTATGTACATAGTGACCATTAGAATTTGAATATTCAAATTTGTGAAGGAAAATTAGTGATGAGTTTTTGAGATATAACTTTTGATATATGTATAATTTGATAATGGTGTAAAAGGCAACGTTGTAGATAACTTCAAGGCCCATCTAACAAAGTTTATTAGAAGGTCTGAATGTTTGTAAAGTTATATATATATATATATATATATATATATATATATATATCTAAAGTTGGTTGTATGTGTTTTCATGGTGGTTGCATATACATAATACTATTTGAGTAAATTATGCTTTAGCAAAAGAGTGTTTTGGTGGGAGTAATCACCTAAAGATGTCTTAGAGTTCATATGGAGTGGACCCATGTATCTAAAAGAGATATTATGTTCTTGTTTTTCTCAATGAAGTGCTAAAGGGGTAATAGGTCTCCATGAGACCTATAAGGGCTAATAAGGTCTAATTGAAAGGTATAATTGCTTAAGTATGACCCATATATACTATGAGTGACCTGTGATAATGAATTTGAGCTTTGTCTTAGCATGATAGATTTATTAAGGGTTAAGTAAAGTATTATGGCAAACCTAGAAGTTGATATTCATGAAGACTCTATAAAGAGTGAAAGCCAAGGTAATGGTTGTATGACTTTAAAGTGAATGTGTTGAGAGACTGGAAGATATAGATGATGGAAAGAGATCAGAGGGAGTGTTCTCAGTGGATAGACTTAAGTACATAGTATATTGAGGATGAGTGAAGAATCCTAGAGTGATCCAAAATGGGTGTTTGGATGCATTGTTTGTATGAGCAAGTTTAACAGTGTGTGATGAGTCAAAAGAGAGAGTTGAGCAAGTGTGGAATTAAGTGAAGGAGAGAAACTTTGGAAGAGAAGTTATAGGTTAGTGAGGACTATTAGATTATGACAAATATAAGACATGTTTATTTTATCAAGTTGATAAAGATGAACACATAGGTCATTAGAAGAGGTTGATTGAATGAGTAAACCCTAGAGATTGTTTGAAAGAGACAGAAGGGTGAAGAAGAGTGTAAGCAAGAGAAATCCATCATTATGTGTAGAAGACATCAAATTAGAGGTGGAGATCAAATCAAGGTAGATGAGTAGGTGCTTGGTTTCCTAGGGGGTTGGTTCCTCCTTATGGGATGGGTGTATCACTAAATTAAGGGATGTATGTTCCTTGATCAATTAGTGATAGTCTAAATTTGGACCTTGTTATTTTATTATTGAGTCCATTTTGTATGTTCCAATGGGTTTTATTCCTCAATAGGGTTTCCCACATAGATATTTGTTTTATGTGTGTGATATTGATTATTTTTATTGTTCATTGATATAAATGATGTGCATGCTTCATGAATAATAATGATATTTGGTTAAGGGTCGGAAAGGATTGGAATTGAATATTGGATTATCTATCATCACTAATTCATCCCCACTCTTAGTGATTGTACCTATAATAGATAGAGGAATGGCTAAAACCCATGCACACACCACATTAAATAATACATATATGCATTGTGTGGATTATTAGTGTTAGTATGTTTTTAAAGTTATTTGCATTTAGATAGTAGATTTTGTGTGTTCACGAGTATTATTTTAGTTTAGTAATTTTATATCATAAATCATGTGTGTGAATGTATTTTGGATATTTTATGTATACTTAGTGTATAATGTTTCAGTATGAAAGAATATTATGTTACTATACTCATGTTTATTTATGATTACAAGAAAGTAAATTTGTGTGGATAATATCTAGTTACTATTATATATAGATAAAAAAAAATGTCTTTGTAATGTTTTAAGACAAACTTTTTATCATTGATATTTGTAATATAAGTATACACCTTAAGCTATTTAGATTATGAAAGACATATAGTCTATATAAACTAGTAATAAATAATTATATTGTTATGATTGGAATAAATGATTGTCTGGTCTACCATTTTTTATATAAGAAGATAATAGATTTTTTTTTAGTAATATTTATATATAATACCTAAGATTATTAATTTTACTGAGTATTAAAAAAGATTGAATTATCCTAAACACTATCTTATGATCTAAACCTAGTCTTTGATTAACATGCATGGACTACATGGAGATTAAAAGTATACAATTATCACTTTAATTAAAGGTAAAAGTGGAATTTTTAAGTGGGGTACTTAGGAATGTAATGTATTTTGTCATGAAAATATTTAAAATGAATAAAATAATGATTAATGAAATGAGTAAAGTTTGATTGAGAGAGAGAGAGAGAGAGAGAGAGAGAGAGAGAGAGAGAGAGAGATTAGGGATTTTATTAATTTTGTTAATGGAAGTTAATTGTGTTTTAAATATTTGTTGGAATGAATAAACTCAGATTATGCATGGTGACTATGATTTTTGGGAAGTTACATGCAAGATTGAATTAGTAAGATATAGACAAGGAAAAAAGGATAAGAGGGAATCGAGGAGAAGAAAGGACACGATGAAGGATAAAGGAGATAATGCAGAGCAAGGAAGAGTAATATTTATTATTTAATTAGTTTCATAGTGGAAGAAATGAAAATGTTGGTGATGTTATTATTTTCAATTGCTTAAAGAAATTTTGTGTATAATTATGGTTCTTAGGGTTTGGAAAAAGAATTGTAATTTTATATAGATATAGGCTTAGCCCTGTGGATGGCTCGATCATCCATAGAGATAATCCATCATCCTCTAAATCCTAATGTTTTGAATTGGATTTGTTTGTGTGTTATACTAAAGGGTTAAATGATGTTATTCTTTTAAATGGCATAATGCGCTAGCTTAGGAAAATTTTAACCTGGGTGGAAGGTTTGATATTCAAATAAAGATTGAGATTTGTTATTATATGAATGTATTATATACACATAATCAGTCAAGTGGGTAATCATGATATTGAGTATGTAATTATAATACCAAAATATTATGTTTATCATTGATAAAAATATTGACTAGGTCAAATAAATGTTTGAATGGGTCTCTCTTTACAAAAAATATGTATATTTTCAATTTGAGATAGTATGAAGATATATAGGTTGGCATCAATTTGAGGTTATCATGAATATATGTTGAATGTATACATTTTATATTAGTTAGTGAATATATGTAGAACTATATTCTATGTATTTTAGTAAAAATTAGAAACAAGGTACATTTGTATATATATATTGGGGGTATTAATCATTTCAAACAATGAGAATTTATGGATGGGTTTGAAAGGTATTTTTGTGTTCTCAATTTGAAATAATTTCAATTAGGGTAAAACACATAAATGAGGACTGTCAAAATATTGACTATGTACTATATGTGACATTTTAAATAATGAATATATATATTTATATGATAATTGTATCTTATGTTTTGAGATAAAGTATATGCATAGGAAATAATGTGTATATTAATACACAAACTATGAATATATATTAGAATAAATTAAAATAGTATGACTATGTATTCCTTAAATTTGATCAATGTGTGTGTGTGTGTGTGTGTGTGTGTGTGTGGGTGTGTGGGTGTGTAGTTTATATACATAAATATATGTCATGTTTGTGTTTCAAAACCACACATTCATATCAATCACATAGAATTGTGATTTTATGTGTATATGATTGAACATTAGTCATATATCTAAAACACTATGAGTTTATAAATGAACTTTTCATGTTATTTGCAAAGATATGGGTATATATAAAAATGGTAAGTTATTGTAACACATAAGAAAGAATATATGAGTTGTATGTTATTTGACATTCAAATAAGGGATATATATAGTGGATTCATCTTATAAAAATAGTGAACTTATGAAGTCAACAAGGTCAAAGTTTGAATGGATAATTGTGAACAGTTTTCATTATGAGGAAATGTATAGAATTGAGTAAAGGTCTATTGTCTATGTTTTATAAATGGATTTAATTTTAAAGAGACACTTAAAGTTTAGGAATAATATAGAAAACTCAAATAGATAAATAAGGCAATGTTTATGTCTAATTGGACTACTATTTATTTTACTCTATTTCTAATAAAGCATATACAGTCAAAGGACTAAATTTATTGGAATGGTTTTGATCATAATTGAATTATATGTTATATGTTGAATTTTTTGAATTAAACTATGGGTTATAGGAAATTATGAGACCCTATTTAGATTTTAAATGCTTTTCATGAAAATATGAAATAGTTGTAAGAATCACATAAGTTTTCTATGAAGGAAAATGGAAAATACTTTATAATGATAGAGCAATATTTGTGTATTTAATCATATATATTATGGGGTCTATATTATGCACGATGCATAAATATATGAAATATACCTATATGAGAATTTAGGTTCTCATATACTTATATAGCTTATAATTATATAATGGGTTGCATGACTATAATTATATATTCTAACTAATAAATCATGAAGGATAGGGAACTATAAATTTATGCATAATCATATTAAACGTATATTAACTCTCATAAATGAAATAATATGCATTTGTTTATGATTTTATTGATCTTTTAATTATGTATGACTATTTTTTGTAATTGAATAAAATATATGATATACTATGACATTATTAGTTGTACTGATTTTGAATTTACTTATAGAAATTAGATCATACAATCTAAGTATATGTTTGGTATTAAAATTGGACTTGTTATGATTATTATTTATGTAGTAAATAATATGGAAAGGATTAATTCATACATTTGATGGAATAAATGTATGCATAAATATCATTCATTTATTATAGTATGTTTTAATACTTTTTAGAAGAAATAATTTGTATGGATCTATTAGTTATTTAAATATTAACCAAATATCACATTTTTGGTACTAAGTAGTGAGATAGACTTCACTAGATTACTTAGTATCACTAAAACCAGATGAAGGTAATCTGATCAAGTGGTGTGTATGAATTTGATTGACCCTAGAGATAAATAGTTGTTTGAAAACTTTGGCCAAAGTAATGTTTAGATAGACATTGTCATTTCATATGTATTAATTATATGTTTATATGATATCATGTTAGAATGTATTTTATTTATGGTACACATCATGTATTAAAAATATTATAACACACAAGTACTAGCATCTCTCTCTGGAATCTTGCACCATCACTATCTACCCATCTGTGAACATAGATCCATTCCCTATTTGAGGATTGTGTGGGGGATCAATGTTCTATGGTTGGTGTGGAAAAGTGTTCAAATGATTCTCTCCCTTCCTACTATAATACTTATTAGAGACTACACTTGAGATTATCAGAGATACTAGAGTTTGATTGATTCATACTCTATGGAGCATTGTATCTAATATTATATTTATTTTGAGATATAATACTAATTGGCAATATAATTAATTACCTATTGTACATTGATAGTAATGGTTGTATTATTGTACCAATTGTGGCTAGATTTTGTGTAATTACTTTTCTTATGCAGTTATATTTTATTACATGTGATGTTATTGATTAGTAACTATTAAATGTTACATGTTTAATTTATGTTTAGCATACTCAATTAACTATGCTTAGATCATTAATTATATTCTCGTAGCATAATCTAATGAAAGAATACGTGATATATATATATATATATATATATATATATATATATATATATACATACATATACATATATACATATATAATGTATATTTGTGTGTGTATATATATATCATATATATATGTATGTATGTATATATATACATACATACATATATATATATATATATATATATACACACACACACACACATATATACACACACACACACACACATATATATATACACACACATATATATAGCAATAAATGCTTATGGGCATAACATGACATTAATATATAGTATCATTTTCTTAGAATATATATATTACTTTCTATAACATCCTCATAGGTATTTACTCGAATAATATTATATATATATATATTACATTATTTGAGTAAATACCTATGAGGATGTTATATAAAGTAATATATATATATTCTAAGAAAATGATACTATATATTAATGTCATGCTATGCCCATAAGCATTTATTGCTAATTTAGATTTAATTATTCATATTTTATTTATTTAATAATTATTTCTATTGTTTTGGTAATTTATGAAGATAATTTTTTATTATTATATTACCATGTTTATGTAAATAATTTTCATTTTCATCTCCTTACTATATATATTTTCATGTTTATTTATTTAATCAATTAAATCCACTACAAAGAAAATGAAACACTTCATTTTGGTGTGATTAAATTTAGAATGTTCACATAGTATTGGGGATATGTGATGGTCATGATAATTGATACATAGAAAATGGATCTCATTTAAGTTTATGTGATGGAATTAACTTGGAATTTTTTTACAAGTATGAAATATTTTAGATCTAGAAAACAAAAGTTATAAGAAAGAATATTTGTGTGTTACACAATGTTGTTAATAGTTTACCCCTAATTTAAAGTGGATTGGATGGACATTACAATTAATATAGATGTGAAATAGAGGATAAGCCCTATCAGAATGCCTCAAATTACAAGCTTGCAATGCCTCCTTAAGTGTTTACACTTGTTGAGTTTGTTAGCTACAAATATTTTCTTATCAATGTTTTCCTAGGTATAATATTCATGTGAAGGTTTCATGTGAATGGTACACCTTTAGTATATGATTCCCAAAGAAAAGGAAATATCAAAGGGGGAAGAAGAAGGATTATTTGAGTATGGGGAATATGAAAATGGGTTTTTGATTTATATAATTAAATTTTATATGCCTCTTTTAGTTTGGTGAAACCAATGAGCCTATTTTCACTAATATTAATTTATTGACTTTGAATATTTACAAGAAGAGCATCCCCATAAGTAGTATCTTAACACATGTGGATGCCTTCAAGAGCCATCTTATCAAACACCACTTATTTCAGTAAAGGGATTAAAAAAAACATATTTAGTTCCAATTGAGAAGTAATCTCTTAACACGTGTGGATGCCTTCAAGAGCCATCTTATCAAACACCACTTATTTCAGTAAAGGGATTAAAAAAAACATATTTAGTTCCAATTGAGAAGTAATCCCAACAAAAAAATTAAGTTTTTCCCTTTACATAAACTCATGTAAGGAGAATCATTAGTCATATCTAAAATTTCTTTTTATTACGTAACATAAAAGCGATTATCAACAATGGATCCATCTTAAACAAAAATAAAAAAACCCTCCCCATCTAAATTTTATTTAATAACTTATATAATTAAATATATAGATCAATTTTTTAATATATAAAATTAAATATTTAAAATAAATGAGAATATGAAGCACATTTTCTTATAACATGTCTATTATAATCATATTACACATATGTTTATAAATATTTTAATCAAAATGTAGTTTATAAAATGTTTTTTAAATTGGTAGATCTAATAATCAACATACAAATAGGGGTAGGTCTTGAAATTAAAACACAGTGGTGACACCCAACTTTAAACAAACTGATTATGTTTAACTAGTTATAAGCCCATCTATACCCCATTGACATAGTTTAGGAAATCTTAACTAAAATAACGAAACAAAATAAATAATCTTTCATATAATCTTTAAGATGCTTATGAATCAATTATAACAAATTACCAAATGTATCATTAATTTGTTATATATATGTAATAATATAAATAACTTTTTCATAATTTATTTATTTGAATATAATAGTTAATGAAAATCAATATTTTAATATTTTTGTCCAATTTCATTATAGGATGATCTAAATAATAAGTGACTTATTTCATGCATACAAAATTTATAAATATTGTCCAATCTTTCTATTTTTCTCTTTTCTATTGATAAAAACATTCCATCTACATTTTACTAGTGTCTATGATTAAATTTGATTGAGAAATACATTAAAAATCCATATTTAATATCTTTAATTAAATTTATTAGTTTTTATCTTTACTCAATTTATATTATTTTAAAAAGTTTAATTTACTATTACCACTTTCCTCCTTCAAATTTCATTTTGTTATTATAATCATTAAAAAATTTACATGGAATGATAATAATCTTAATATTAAAGAAAAATTAAAATTAGTTTATAAAAATATACAATTTAAAATAAGAAATAAAAAATATAATAAAACTAAAAATTAGAAAGAAAAGAAGAAAAAAATATATTAAATACTTATTATTGATATTATAAATATATAATTATTATATTTTTTGGCTGGAAAAAAAAATTATAAAAAAATTCAGTACCATGTAAATATTGGGATATAAAAATAAAATAAAAAGCACATTTTCAAAGCAATAGTTATTCTTAAAAGTAAGAATAGTCTAAGTTTATGGAAAAAGTGAGAATGAGAGAGAGGGAGCAGGGAGGTTGTTTTCATCTCCAATTCCAAATCCATGTAAATGTAAATGTATTTTGAGATTGAGATTGAGAGGAGATAAGGAAAAATTGTTGTAGGTGGAAATGCCCTCAAGGATATATCTCATGTTCCCAAAGGCTATCACAATACTTTTGTATATCTTGTCTACCAACACACAACACTCATCCTCCTTTTCCTCCAAGTGAGGGTGAGGGTCTAGAATTAACATGTCAAGAGTAAGGGTATTTTTGCATTATTTGATGAGGTTGGAGAGTAATTATATGGTGAAGAAGGGTTATTAAAGAACTTTTGTATGAATGGGTGCCATAATAAATCTCCTATTCTCTTATTGTATTTATTCAAAATATTTAAAATCCCTATCATTTAAGAGGCAAAGGTAGAGGCAAATTGAATGACTTTAAACTTTAAACTTTAGACTTTCAATTTTTAATTCAATACATGTATAGTTGAGAGCTTTAATTCTCTAGCAAAACCATATCTCCATGAAAATTGGCCATGTATTTTCTCACTTTAATCATATCCTCCTCCTCCTCATCCTCATTAAAAAGAAGTGTTTCATTGCCTCCACTTTTACTTTTGAGTTTATCAATCCTATTGAGTAGCTCCTATTTTTTATTATTATTATTATAAAAAAAGTGAATGATATATGACAATTCCAATTGAACCATACATACCTTTTGATGAATAATGTATTCTTCCTCCTATTCCATAAAGAAGGTATTCAATTTTTTGATCTCTACATTTAGTAACTCCACAAAATCTTATTCATGTGCACTAGGAGGAGGAGTCTTTAACACATTCTTCACCCACTTCTTTAATTCTTTTTACTATTCGTAGGTAAGGGATTGGTTTTCTATCCTAAAACTATTGATATAGCAATGTGGAAAACATAAAACAAATAAAAACACAAGAGGGAAAGAGATCAGATAGAAAAATCAAAACATGAAATATATGTATTATATTTTACTTTCAAAATTAGAATCAAAACTTCATATAACTTAGTGTAGAGCTACTACTCTATTTTCCTAACTAGCCCAATCACTGGAGTTGCAAACTATTTTAGCTCTAGAGTTGCCTGTCAGAACTTCATATTTTCCTATCCATACCTTATGCTATTGTACACAAAACTCTGTTTACTACTATAATATTCTTCTACTCTCTATTGTTCTCTTCACACATTCCTTCTACTCCTATTGTAGGCTTTTATTTTCTATGTCTTACACTCTCCAAAAAATACACTGTAATAATATTTATTTTTGTCTTGTTTAGAAGCCCATGAAAATAGGTGCTCAAATATGATTTTAAAATAACCTACCAAAAATAAATGCTAGTAGGAAAATGATTACTGGGGTAGATTTGGAATATTCCCATAAACTAATGTGGGGGTTGGCTAAATTAAATGCTTTGATAGAAGATTAAATTACAACACTCCCCCTTAGTCTAAAGTTAGATGTGTCATTTTACAATTTTATTTCCAGAGCTAATCTCTGGATCTAAACCTTTTCATTTATCTTTTTGGAGGGGATCTTCAGAGCTATTTATATCATTCTAGACCACCTCTAGGAGCATCTCTTTTCCATCTCCAGAGCACTTTGTATGCATCTTAGAAGCATCTCTAGAGCTTTTCTATAATCTATAACTAGCCTACTAAAATCCATAGCTAAACTGATGAAATCCATAGTTAGATTGTCAAGATCCTTTGATAGACTAAAAAAATCCATAGCTGGACTATCAAGATCCATATCTACCCTGTTGAAATCCATATCTCTACTAAAACTATCTTTTTGAGTCTACACACCTATGAAGCTATCTATAATGCCTAGCCTATCTTACGCATTTAAAAAATCTTTTGGCAATGCCTTGGTAAAGATGCCACTGAGCTACTACTCAGATATTATAACTCAATCTCTCATCATTCTACCATTTTCCTTATGAAGTGATAATGGATCTCAATGTGCTTTATTCATCTATGGAAGATTGGATTTTTTTTAGGGTTATTGATGAAACATTTTCACATTGAATGGTTGTACCATATTCTTATTGCTCCTTCAAGTCTACAAGGATTCTTCTCAACTAAATAACATGGCATGCTACTATATTTACTATAATTTACTTAGCTTCTATTATGGAGAGAGAGATAATGGGTTTCTTCTTGGATGCCCATGAAATTTATCCTAAAACCATGTGAAAAACATAGCCTAATGTGCTCTTTCTATCATCTACATTACCTACCCAATCACTATCCATGAAACTAGTTGCTTAAGATCATTAGATGCACCAAATCACTATCCATGAAACTAGTTGCTTAAGATCATTAGATGCACCAAATCACTATCCATGAAACTAGTTGCTTAAGATCATTAGATGCACCATACAAGATGCTATAACCTAGTGTGCCATTCACATATCTTAGGATCCTCTTTCTTGCTTGCCAATGTGTATACTTAGGTTACTCCATGAATCTAGAAATCAAACTTATTGAATACATCAAATTAGGTATAGTAACTATCAAGTACATGAGGATTCTAACCATGCTCTTGTAGAGGGTTGGGTTTACTTCCTTGCTACTATCCTCTTTACTTAATTTTAGACCTATAGCTATCGGTGTTGGGGTAGGTTCACTATTCTACATTTTAAATCTCTTCACAATCTATTTGTCATATTTAGTTTGTGAAATAAATACACCATATTCTATTTGTTTGACCTTAATGCCAAGAAAATACTTCAACAAACCTAAGTCTATCATCTCAAACTCATTATTCATTACCTCTTTGGAATAAAAAATGAAGAGATCACTATTTTTTAGTAAAAATTAGATCATCTACATACAAAACAACAATCAAAATATTACCTTTAGCAACTTTGATGTAAAGAGTGGGATCGCTACTACTTTTGCTAAAGCCATTATTCACTAGATATAAGTCTATTCTATTGTACCATGCCCTAGGTGCTTGTTTTATTATATAGAGGGATTTATAAAGCCTATATACTTTTTCCTCTTATCCTATGACTTCATATCTAGGTGGTTTCTCCACATAAACTTCCTCTTTTATCACTTTATTTAAGAAGGTTGACTTCACATCCATTTGATACACCTTCCATTTGTGTTGGGATTCTATTACTAGGACTACCTAAACTATTTATAGCTTTACAAATAGTACATATATCTCATCATAATCTCTTCCAAGTTTTTTTTTGTACCCATTGACAACTAGCCTTGCCTTATGTCTTTCAATCTTCTCATTAGCAGTAGACTTGGTCTTGTAGACCCACTTAACTCCAATCAATTTTTTACCCTTGGGTAAATTAGTTAGTTTCCATGTGTCATTCCTCTCTATAGCATCTAAATCCTCATCCATGGGATTACACTACTTATATTCTTTCACAACTTCCTTGAAGTGTATTGGATCACTATAATAAAATAATGCAAAATCCATATTTTCATCAAAATTACCATACCTTCTATTATCATAAATATCCCTCACACTCCTTATTCTACATGGCATCAATGATGTGAGTATAAGGTCTAATTTGCCTCTAAATATATTTTTGTTCTAACCTTTGGAGCTACTATCTACTAACCTCTAGAGTTGTTGCTCTGTTAAACTCTAGAAGTACTGATCTCTAGAGTTGCAGACCTCTAGAGCTATTGTACTATTCTCTACCTCCAAAGCTATTGTTTTGATAAACAACTCTAGAGATACTATTCTCTAAGGCTCTACAGTAGTTTCTCCCTAAGTTATTGCTCTCTAAATCTCCTTTGGAATTGTTGTCCTTTAGAGCTTCTTCATCTTCAAGGGTTATTATGATTGAAATACCCATGGTACTATCCACCATTCCATCCCATGCTTCATTTTTAAAGAACTCAACATCCCTATTGATCACACTATTTTTAGTGATGGGATTATATAGTTTGTATGCTTTTGACTCTTCAATATAGCTTATAAATATACATTTTCACCTCTATCATCAAATTTTTGCCTCTTTTCCTTTGTCATGAATGCATATGCCACACTCTTGAAGATTATTAGGTGTTCAACTCTCCATTTTCTATTTGTCCATGCCTCTAATGGAATTCTATCATGAAAAACTATTGTAGGACACCTATTCAATAGGTAAACTACTATTGCTACAACTTTACCCCAAAAATCATGTGATAGTCCTTTTACTTTTAGCATGCTTATTTATATCTCTTGAATGCTCATGTTTTTCCTTTCAACCACTCCATTTTGCTATGGAGTATACCTTGTTGTAAACTATTTTTCTATGCCTTCACTCCTTCATAAATTCATAAGTTCTTTGGAGATATAATCTCCCCCTCTATCCATTCTTAGGGATTTGATACAGTGGCCACTTTGCTTTTCATCCGAGGCCTTAAACCACTTGAATTTATTGAAGGCTTCCAAATTTTTCTTCAAAAAATAAGCCCATATTTTCTTATTGTAATCATATATAAATGTCATGAAATAAATATTTCTAGCCAAGGTATGGGTTTTCATGGGACCACACAAATATGATTGCACTAACTCCAATGATGTGTTCTCTCTCCTAGAATACCTTGATTGAAAGGGTTATTTATGCCACTTTCCTAAAATTCAAGCTTCAAATTTTCTGTCTAGATCTACAATGTTTGGTATCCCTCTAACCATGCCTTTCCTGGACAATAAACTCAAACTAGAAAAACTTAAGTGTGCATACCTTAAATTCTAGAGTATGGATGGGTCTTTGATTACTATCCTAAAGGTAGATTATTGTCCCACTACTATGAGCGATGGAGATAGTGTTGGAAACTATGCCAAGGATAACACCAGAGACTCAATACACATCCTTAGAGGAAAAATTTTGTTTTTCATCATTCGTACTACTGTAATGACTTTTTTACTACCTCCTTTGTCAAATATCATACACTATCCATTCTCAATCAGGATTTTATAACCATTTTAGACCATTTTTCCTATGCTCATTAGGCTATGTTTTATTCTTGGGGCATAGTAAACATCCTAGATCTTCCTCCTCTCACCATTATTAGTTTGGATGTTGACTATACCTTTTCCCATGATGGGAACTTTTTCATTGTTTCCTTTTTTTTATTTTTGTTTGTATGTTTCTATCTATGGAGGCAAAAACATTTTTGTTACAACTCATGTCATTGCTACAAGACCATACTTCATTGCTATTCCTCTTAGCAAGGTTACAAATAATTAATACATTTGACTATTTTTCATTTTCAGCCTTAATCTCATTTTCTACATTAGCATTTTGGTCTCCATGGTCACATTGTTTCTTCCTACACTCATTATCATAATTACCAAACTTATGATAGAAATAACATTGCACATTTCTTTTGTCATACCTTTGATTAGAAATATTGTTCTTATTCTTATCTTGATAGCTTGGCTGTGATGTGCTTGCTTTCTCTTAACTATTTGAAATTCCTCTTCTGGAGTTGATTCTCACTCTACCTCTTTGACCTCTACCTCTATTGTTTCTTCCTCTTCCCCTACCTCTTACATTGGTTTGATCCTTGAAGGCTTGTTCTAGGGAAGGAGTGGATCTATTCAACCACTACTCATGGATTTGTAGTGAACCCATCAACTCATCCACTATCATGTTGGATAGGTCATTGGCCTCTTCAATGGATATGATAATGGGGTAAAATCTAGAATGTAGACTCCTTAGCATTTTCTCAATAATCCTTTGATCATCCATGGTTTCTCCATTTATTCTAAGTTGATTAATCATGGTATAAATCCTAATTTGAAAGTCTAAAATACACTCATTGTCCTTCATTTGTAAAGTTTCAAAATCTCTCCTTAGTAGCTATAGCTTTACCAATCTCACTTTCTTAGTCCCCTTATAGATGTTTTAGAGTATTTCCCATGCTTATTTTGAGATTTTTTCTATAGTAAATTGGGGGAAAATAGCCTCTATCAAAGCTACTTCAATCAAACTGAGGGCTTTTGCATCCTTCATCCTAGTTTCCTTCAACTAATTTCTTTGGGCATTAGATAGGGATGTATAGGTTATTGGGTCTATAGTATTAGTGAAGCCATTAATAACTAGCTCCCAAAGGTCATTTGCAACCAAGATTGCTTTCATCTTTTTAGCCCATATATCATAGTTCTACCCATCAAAGTTTGGTGGCTTATGCCAACCTTTACTATCCCCACCTGCCATGCTTCTCAAATCTAAGAAGATTATTAATACTTAGAAGATCCAGGGCTTTTCCAAAAAACACCCACAAAAGACTAACTACCCAAAAAAATAGGGATCTGATACCACTTATTGGTAGGTAGGAGATTGGTTTGTTATCTTAAAACTACTGATACAATAATGTGGACAACATAAAATAAATACAAACACAAGAGGGACATAGATCAAATAGAAAAATCAAAACATGAAATCTATGTATTATATTTTCCTTTCAAAATTACAATCAAAGATTCATACAACTTAGTTCATAACTACTACTCTACTTTCTTGACTTGTCCCAATCATTGGAGCTACAAACTATTTCAACTTGGAGCTACCTATAAGAACTCCATAGTTGTTTATGAGTACCATGTGCTACTACACATAAAACTTTGTTCACTACTACAATATTCTTCTTTTCTCTATTATTCTCTTCACATATTCCTTCTAATGCTAGTACACTTCTATTATCTCTATCTTACTTTCTCAAAAAAAAACTTGCCATAACAGTCTTTGTTTTTGTCTTGTTTTCATGCCCATAAAATTAGGCACTCAAATCTTATTTCAAAATAACCTACCAAAAATAAATGCTGGAAGGCAAACAGTTGTTGGGATAGATTTGGAAGATTCCCAAAAACTAATGTGGGGGTTGGTTGAATTAAATTATCTGATAAAATATTAAATTCCAACATGTATGATACACATTTGTCTCACCATTCTAACAGTGTTTTATCTATTTGAATTTTCAACCTTTTGCCAAACTTCATACTTTCAAAAATGTAAGTGCATAGGCATCAAGCATCAGGTGTAAAGATTGAGGACAACATTTAATGGTAAACCAAAAGTATATCTATAATATTCCTATAATATACCATAGAATATGCCAACATGCTTATACATCACACATGGATATTCTCAATGATATATATACATATATATATGTATATATATGTATATATATATATATATATGTATGTATATATGTATGTATATATATATACATATAGATATATATACATAAATATATATATACATATATTTATATATATACATACATATATACATACATACATACATATATATACATATATATATATATATGTCGAATTTTGACCATGCAATTGGCCAAGCTCATTACTCATCCTCCTCCTCTAAGTTTGCCCATGCGCTTCAAATTTTAGGTTAATTATATGATCTATTATTGGTATCTAATGCACATTAATATCTAAATTAAATTAAATTGTCATACATGTTTCAGGCTTGTAACCTAAAGTTATTTTACATCGTTGTGTATATTGATGGTTGAAAAAGTTAGGGTGTTTAAAATTAAATAATGATTTTTTTAAATTGAAAAGTATAATTTTATTAATATAATTTATTAAATTATGTTATTATTTTAAATGGAAGGAGATAAAATATTTGGATTAGATGGATTTCCTCTTCTTTTTTTCAATATTCTAGAGAATTATTCATAATTAAGCACAGGCAATAATGAGTGATTTTTTAGAGTAGGAACTATTCTTAGGGAAATAAATAACATTTTTATCCTAATTACTAAGAAACTAGGAGTCAGTTAGTTGAAATATTTTAGAGTTATCACTGTTTATACCATTGTTTACAAAAATTTTACTAAAATCTTGGTCATGAATATCCACCATTTTCTAGTAAATATCATCACTGAGAAACAAGGGGTATTCACCTTCAAAAGACAAATCATAGACAAAATAATTATTTTTAATGAAATAATTCATTAAATTTAGACAAGGTATGTTCCTAAAACTGAATATGAATAAAACATACAATAGGGTGTCATTGAGGTTTTTAGATAAGGTGTTAGAAAGATTTGGATTTGGCTCTATTTTCAGAGGGATCATTCATAATTTTATATCTTCTCTCATGTTGTCTATTATTATCAATGGAATCCCAAAAAATAGTTCTTCTCAATGAGCAAAGGATTAAGATATGGATATCCCCTATCCCCTTACATTATCATCATGATGAGTGAGACTCTTGGCATATGCTTACACACTACTAAAATGTAAGGAATTATCAAAGGTATTAAAGTTACATTGGAAAGTATCCTCATCACTCATGAATAGTTTGAGGATGATACTTTCTTCATGGGTGAAGCAACTAAAAAATTTAAATCTCTTAAGATTAGCCTTATGGATTATAAACTAGTTTTAGGCTAATGTATTAATTACATTAAAAGTTCTATGTTTTTATTGAACATATCAGAGGGCCTATAAAAGAAGTTGTCAATGATTCTAAGTTTCCAAATTACCAATTTGTCTTCCACCTATCTAGGCATGCCTCTATTTAGCAAAAAAAATCATTCAAACTTTTAGAAACCTCTATTAGATAGAATTCAAAAGAAGCTCTCAAGATGGAAAGGTCACTTACTATCTCAAGCTATTAAACTTTAACACATTAAAATATTTATTCAAATCATTCTAGTATTCTTCATGCCTTATTTCAAATTCCTCGTAAGATTACTAATAAAGTGGAACAAATCCAAAATATATTTCTTTTAACATGCTTAGAAGATAGATTCAGACTCCCCTTGATGGCTTGGGAAAAAGCTTGCCTCCCTAAGGCAAATGGGAGCTTTGGACTCGAGCATGTTATGAGCATGAATCAAGCTCTCATTACAAAACAATGGTGAAAATTAATTAATGAGGACAACCATTAGACATAGATCATTAAAGATAAGTATCTAGAGGGCAAAGAAGAGGATTGTCTACTATGGGATGAAGGACCAAGTAATGGCTTAAATTTTTGGAAAGTTATTTCATCTAGTAAGAGTATTTTGAGGAAATGCAATAGATAGCAGGTAGGGAATGGGGAAATTTTTTATTTTTGGGATGACCCTTAACTCTTTCAGTCTCCTATTGCTTCAAAATACCCTTGGTCTAATCTCAACATGGTTTTTAAAATATTCATGGTAAAAATATCAAAGATTACTAGACAAGTGTTGAAGGTATCAAAAAGTGGAAAATTATGCATTTAGAGACTAATTGTAAGGAAATTAATTAGTAATTATAGAAATTGAACCTAAATCTTTAATAAATCCATATCTCAATCTTCCTAAAAGAAGACACCCTCATTTGGTAAATGGAGGATAGAAGTGATTACTCTGTTAAAATTGGTCATCTAGTTAACTTAGACTGGGAAGAAGACTGGGACTACTTGAAATAATTATGGATCAAACACCTTACTTCCAAAGTCTTGACATTTTCTTCTAGATTTCAACACATGATAAAATCATTATGATTGACAACATGGTCAAAAGAGGTTTGATATTCCCTAACATGTGTGTCTTATGTAAATATAAAGAGGAAATGATCACCTAAATTCTATTGAATTGCTCTTTTGTTTATAGAATTTGGGATCTTCTTCTTCAAAAGTTTAATGTAACTTAGGTTAAACCTGACTCAATAATATACCTCATAAATAAATATAAATCACCTTAAAATCTTATCTCTTTAGCTTTATTATGGTACCTATCCCCTCCCCTCATATTTTTTTGGAAATCTAAAAATTTAGGAATGATTAAATTTTTTATAACAAAAGGACAAGTCTAAAAACCTCTTTTCACAGACTATGTGCTACCATTATGGAGAATTGAAAGGATTTCATTCCTAGAGAAAAAATTTCCACTTAGAAAATGAATCATGTAGCTTCTTTAAATGGAATATCAACCATGTGGTTGAAAACTCGAGTCATAAATTTCACAAAAGCCAAGTCAAATGATCCAAATCATGGTGAAACTAGATTAAGCTAAATTCTAATTGGATCTCCAAAAGAAACTCTATAAAGGTAAGAGGAGAAGAGATTATTAGGTATTATTATGGTGTCATCATTTTTACTTATGTGGGGCCAATATGTTACCAAACTATTTATGTATGTGATAGAGGCCAACATAGCTCTCTAGGGTATTTAGGTGGTGGGGCATTTGAAAATTAAAAAGATTTATATGCAAGGGACTCCATCAATATCTTGAATTTCCTCTTATGAAAATTGAATCCATCTTAGTCCACTAAATAAGATATCAAATATGCAAAAGGATTACTAAAATGCATTAAGGAGGTCACAATAGATCATATTTATAAAGAAGGCAACAAGGTAGAAAATGCCTTAGCAAATATTTGTGTCAAGAATATGTTGTTTATAAAATGTTTGATTGATTACTATACCAAATAATTTCAATGTTAAATAATGATCCAAGCTCAATCATTATCCCTAAGATAGGATTTATCCACATGAAGAAAAATTATGAATGATTAGCCTTGATATATATATTTTATGATTCCCATATTCATTGTAGGACTTGGTAGATCAAGTGAAATAAGAGAAATTTGTCAACATTATTAACAATGTTAAACATGATGTTCTGTTGAAGTTAGGGAAGGTTTTGGAGAATTTGGGTTTGTCATAGAGTTTAACGAAGGAACCAGATTTAGCCATGGGAGGCAATAGAGATAGACTCAAACCTATTTCATAAGTGGAAGCTAAGGATAACTTTAAGGTGTGGTAAAAGCTATACAATGAATGTCTGGTGGAGTATATGATGAGAATAGTCAAGTATGATCATAAAGTTTTTAAGGATTTTTCCCTAGGCTAAAATCAACATAAAGTGTGCATGATAGGCATTGAGAATAACATTTCTAAATAAATAATTGGAGAGGTAACCATAATTAGCTAAAAAGGAACTAAGGAATTTAAGGACAAATGTAAAAAATAAGAGATCAGGAAGAAAAAATTCAAAATAGATGAGGATATCTGATCTGAGAAAAAAGGATTTCAAAGTGTGGACCTACCAAAGCATTAACATGATATTTGTCTACATATAATGAAATATCTCGTGCTAAAAGTTAAGTTTCATGTTCCATTTTCCCACCATTTCCTCCTTATGATCCATTTCAAGGGATATATAATAATTATACCTTATTTCTTACTCAAATCCCTTGAGATCATTGTTATTGCTTTCTAAACAAATCCAACTAGTGGCCTCATTCACTAGGGTTTAATTTTCCTTATCATAAAGAGGAGGGATATATAAAGGGGAAGGATGTGTAAATGGTCATGGAGGAGAGTGAAGATAACTATGGGGAGGATTTAGTTAAGATAGAGGAGGATAGAGTACACAACCTAGATTCCTTTGAAAAAAACTCTGGTTAAATCCCCTTATGATAGCAATCATTTAGTGGATTTCCTAAAAGAGGTTAAATCAAGAAAACATAAAACCCATGACATTTTGATTCTCAAGAGGAAGAAAGCTAAACCTAAGAAGGAAATGAGGAGGAATATTTTCCTTTCTCCACCTAAAAATGCCAATAAAGTGGCATAATATAAGGAGAAGGATGATAGGAAGTAAATTATGGACCCCCCACATATTAGAACATAAAATTGTTGGATATAGAGGACAAGCTAGAAAATAAAGGATGACTTATTATAAAGAAAATGGAATATTAGAATGATTTAAAGGATGGAACCATGAATCTGGAAAGGATTTAGACAACTACAAAATTATGGGTATTGAAGCATAAGCATGTAGGGTGAAAATTAGAAAACCCATTAAAGAAAAAGATGTGGGAGTGAAAAAATCCACCTTATATTAAACCCCCTTTATGAGAAACAATTAAACAAATAGTGGTAATTTTAACAATAACGGTAAAAATGGTAGTATGTCTATCTAAGACAACGTAACTAAAACTTATTCAAATATTATAGGCAAAAATAAGGGTGAGGCAAACACAACTGAAGACCTAAACAAACACACCAAAGGACAAGTAAAAAAAGACAAGATTCAAAATGCCAAGGATATTACTATTTTGGCTACTCTTATGGACTAATCTAACTCTGATGAGTTAACTATTTAATCTTAGGTTGTCTTATTTATTTATTTATTTTCTACTTCATTTTTGGCTGAGTTTAGTGTCGAACTAGTAGTGTACTATTGATATTTTGACAAAAGTCTCTTTCTTTTTGTTCACTTTGGTGGGCTAGTTTATTTGCTTTTTAATATTTTCGGTGTTTATTGTCTATATTTTTAACTCTTATTGGTTACATGAACCATTTAAAACCTTTAATTTTACCTTATCAAAAAAAATATAACTTAATATAGTAGCCACTATTCATACAAAAAAAGTGGAATCTGCATACCCTAAAAGCCAAGCCACACCAAGCTAAATGAGTTTTGGGAAGAGGAAAAATTTACCAAATTACCAATCCAAGCCACACAAACTAAAAGTAAAACTAACTCAATTTCACATCAACCAAAAAAAGGAAAATAAAAACACAAAAAATAAGGAAATTTTAAACCAACAATAATAAACATAGTGGTTGGTAGAGGTGGAGGAGGTGGAGGATCCTAAGAATTTACTTCCCATCCCCTTAATCATCAATAGTTAAGGAATCATAACCATCATTATGTTTTTGGTTCTTAAATTCTTCCATCTTGTAGGTCAAAATGGCAAGGGATAACCTTAGAAACTTATCTTATGGAGGGAAGCCCCAACCCCTCATCCACCATCACCTTTGTTAGACATATCAAACCTACCATGGTATGGGGATGACTAGTAAGAGTCAGGGGAGGGGATCATATGGCTTTGAGACCATTGACACTAAAAACCATTCCCATATCCACAAGGGTGAGAGAGATATCATAGAGGATACAGAGGCTCACAACTAACAACACAAGAAGCATTCTCTTAATGATCAAAGAGGATTTATAAATGATGAAACACCATATGAACTATATTAGTTTAGGCCTTGATCTTGAGGGTAACATTAGAAATCACAACAAATGTTTTAGTTACAAACAATCTCTTTTCCATTTAAACATATGATTAAAATAAGCTTTAATTTTAGTTTTCTAAATATGAAAAAGAATGTTAGCATGAAAAATGTACCAAAATCTATTTTATCTTGTAGGAAGTAAGGACAAGTCCCCCAAGAGATCCATTTTCTAAGTGAAGAGTTTAGGTCTAAAGGGCAAAAAAAATGGTGTGAATCCATCACCAAGTAGACTAGGTATGAAAGATGTTTAAGGGTTTATGGTTGGTGACATGAAGGTAAAATAGGATTTGAAACCCTTATGTACTTGAGATGGTCACCTACATACAATCCCTATTATAGAATACACCAAAGGAAATGGGATTTTTTAGGCTTGATGCGTCAGTCTATATAATTTATTAATGGAATGAGAATGGGAAATATTTGGTGCAAGATAAAATTATTTTCATGATTCAAATTGAAATATATAAATTCATTTAAATAAATAAGACAATAAATGGCTTTTATATTCACATTCCCAAATTATCTTTGCTATCCTATGAGAATGAAAACCAACTTATTAGAAAAAGATAAAAGTAACTAATGACACCTAGGAATAATAATAATTATATATACAATATTTTTACATTCCCATTAATTTTTAGGGGTCATTGTGAGACCAATCATTCCTTTAAACTTATAATTTTTTTCTCATCCAAGATCTTTTTTCAAGATGTTTGTTGGTTTCTATGCTATAGGGAAAAGTTTTAAATTTACACTACCATCTTTCACACAGTGCCAAATAAAATGAAATTTGGTATTGATAGGATTCTTTTGGTTGTGAAAGACAAAATTACTTTCTGTTTGAATTATGGAAGTGTTAGAAATCATGATAAGTGTTGATGAAATTGGTTGTTTCTACAAATCTAAAATAACCTTCTAAGCCATAAAATATCTCTAGTTGCCTTTCAAATAGCCATATGCTCTACTTCTATTAAATACATTGTTGACACTAATTTATTCTTGGATTTCTAACTAATAATTTTTGTTCCCAAGTTCATCAAAAAACCTATGGTGGGTTTCCCATCTTCATGATCACTATCATAGTTAGGATTTGAATATCCAACCAATTTAAAGTCTCCTACCCTAGAGTATTTGAGTCCATAATTATGTGTCATTTTTAGATATTGAAGGACTCTTTTGATGCCACCTAATGATTATATCTATGTTGTTGCATGAATATTTTAAGAACACCAACAATAAAGGATATGATTTTTTTTCTGGTCACATAAATCAAACTTATAATGAGTTTTATGTATTTAGTGGCATCAACCAAATATATTATATCTTATGATGTTAATTTTAGATTCCATTCCATGGGAATTATAAGATGCTTATAATCTTCCATTTTGAACTTGTTCATAATGTCATCAATGTAATTTTGTTATATGATGAAGATGTGCTTTAGTTTCTAAATTACTTTAATATCTAAATAATAATGAAAATAACCCAAATAAGTCATTTAAAATATTTTCATCAACTCTAATTTGAAATTTTTAGTGTACCATTCATTGATCCCCATGATGAGCAAGTCATCAACATACATCACCATAAATGTAACTATTTATGAAGTGTTTTGATGAAATGAGTTGCATCTTCAAGCTCAAAATCTTTAAATTTCATGTTCATGAGGTGTTCATCTAGTTTTTTGTATCATGTTCGAGGGGATTATTTTAAACCATAAATGATTTTTAATATTTTCACACCTTGTTATCTTGGCCTTTTACTACAAAACCTTTAGATTATGTCATGTACACTATTTCCTTGAGATCACCATTCATAAATATAGTTTTGATGTCTATTTAGTGAACTTTACATTTTTTGTGACCTACTACAGCCAACATGGTTCGAATGGTAGTCCATTTTGTTGTAGTTGTAAAGGTTTCATTGTACTCAATTTCTTACTTTTGAGCATATCCCTTTGCAACAAGTCTTGATTTTTACTTTTCAAGTGAGATGTTGACTTTGTATTCTTTATGGTAGATCCAATTTTAGCTAATATGTTTGCATCCATATTGATCTAAAACTCAAAAAAATTTAGTGACAAATATTTCAAGAACATGAAAATAACATAGTAACAATGAATTCTCTGAGAAGAGATGTTTTACTACTCAAAATTACAATACAACTATATGCTTATCTCTAGGAAGAGATGTTTAATTTTCATTTTAGGTTAAATATTCATTTATAAACATTTTTAAATAATTAAGAGGATGTGGAAGGTCACCAATATCAAGGGATATTAATTGTTTCAACTTCCATGATTTAAAACAATACAGAATTTGAGGAATTACCAATTTTAAAAACTTACTATTTTTAGACTGCACTACTAAAATTGAAATTTGGGGCACTTCAATTGGGTTTTTAAGGGTTAAAAACCACTAATAAATTATCAATGACATCTCACCACATTCTCATCATTCTTATCTTTCCAACGGTTCAAACAGGGAGTCAATTAGAGCTATGGTGCAAAAGTTATGACTCCTGGAAGTTTCATCATCAATTGGGGTAGAACCGTTGCCTGAATTGTTGCCCAGATCACATATGAAGGATCAAAAAAATTCTAAGTCCCATTTTTTACCAATGTAATATACTCATTTTTCATTTCTTTTCTCTAAGTTTAAAGCTTCTCTGCTTGTTTGAAAGATGTTGGTATAAATCAAACACAACATTGAGTTATTCTTATGAAGAAACATTCAATGTGATTTTTTCAATATTATCTTGAATTTATTCAAGGAACTTTTATTATTGTGATGTAGTTTCATGCACATTTTTAGTGTATGTTTTCCAAACTTCATCAGATATGACATCATTCAATGTCTGAGTGGCCCACTTAGGCATGTTTATTAGTTTTATAGGTGCTTTAATTTAATATTTTAAAGTTCCTTCACTTTTTGTACTTTGTTCTTGTGGCCCATATTCATTATTTTGAATTTGAAATTTCTCATTCAAGATTAGTTTCACTATCATATATAGGAAACAATAAATAATCAATTGATTCCCAATTGTATGTCCCCTACTCACTGTTTGGAATGTCCAATTCACTCTGCTTGTAGAAAAATTTGCATATTTCTCAAGTCAACTCAATTGTTAATCAATGTCTACTTTTTCCTTTATAGTTTCACAAAATACAACTTATCTTGTGACAATAAACTTCTTCTTTCTCATAATATAGCCTTTATGCCTTAGAGTATTTATAATAACCCAAATGAATGAATTTAAAACTCATATGGTCTAACTTATTCCTCTTCTCTTTTGGAGTCAATGTGTGAAAAGTGGATCCAAATATCTAAAAATGGCATATGAAAGGAAGATGACCACACCAAATCTCATATGGAGTCTTAAATTGGAGGGTTATTGATGGTGATCTATTGCATAGGTATACTATTATTTTATTTGCTTCAACCCAAAAGTGTAGATTTACCCATTTCATGTACAAAATAACACAAACCATATTCAACATAGTTTTTTTCATTTTTCTAGAAATCCATTTTGTTTTAAAGTGTGAGGAATTGTGAGATGATGTTGACCCATTTTAGTCAAGATAGGATTCAATTTTTTTTAAAGTACATTCACAACCATTATTTGTCCTAAGTGTTTCAATGTAGGTTTATCTTCATTTTTCATGCTTCAAAATTTTTGAAAAGTCTCAAAGGCTTCTAATGTTTTATTCATAAAGTATATCCAAGTCATTATGTTTCAATGATAAATGAACAACATGAAGTACTTATAATCACCATTTAAGATAATTAGAAATGAAAAAAAGTCTATGTGAACCAATAAATTGAGATCACAGTGGTACATGGTACCTAGGTGGCACATGAAAAAGATTTACCATGTCATGACCATCTTCTTAATAATAAAACCTCATACTTGACAATATAATCATTTTTTGTTGATTTCTAAATTTATGTTTTGATAGAAATGAGTGGGTAAAAGAATATCTCTCCTTATTTATCTTTGAATTACAAAATTTGGTTATTTTTGGCCAAATTTTATTAGATTATCATTCAAAAATGACAATTAAATGCTTTCAAATTTAAACTAAAGCACTTAAAAGAAATGAAGTTTTTTCTTTTTAAATAAAAATCATACAAATTTACCTCACTCATCCATTTGTCTTATATGGAATAATTTCCAATATTGGAAGATTAAATAATAATAAATGTATGACCTTATCATAATTCAATACTTAGCTCCATGTGGCAAGGATGAACAATGCTAAGAATATTCCAAAAAACTTCAAAAATAATAATTTTAAGATCCAAATAAGCTTCACTACCTTCCCACATGGATGGATAGAGATAATTTAGGTAGAATATCATGAAAATAGTACACTTTATAAATAATTGAAATGCCACTGTCATGTACAATACAATAGATAATTGTATTTTGAAAATATGTAGAGAATGCTCTTGGTTTGGCACCACACTTGGATGTGATACTAGATGATATGTTATTTTATACTAATCTCTAGAAATGTTGTTTCCATAAATAGGATAAAAAACTTCCGCATTGCCTCAAACAAGACCAAAACAACTCCCACACTACTAAATAGGACTAAAATGTCTCCCACACAATCCACAATGTCAAAACTTATTTTAAGGCTATACATAGTCCAAAAATTAGATGCCAATTTTGTCACACAATATAAAAATAATAAAACATCCCTCTACTTCTGAGATGGATCCTTGAATGGGTAATTTGATACTAAAAAGTAAAAAGGAATAGATTAATGAATAGAATAAGACTATGTACACCATACGACTAGAATAATGGAGAGAAGAATAGATTAGGCTAATAAAAAATTGGATTTGATTCCATTATTAGGCTTGATATTTATTAATAAAATCATAGTGAGTAATCTTTGGTGTAATTTAAAATTATCTTCATGACTTAAATTTAAATGGAATGAAACATTACAACAATAATATAATTAATGGTTATTCACTTCACATTCCCAAATGATCATTGTTATTCCTATGGGAATGGAAACCAACTTATTATAAAAAGGTAAAAGCCATTAATGACACGTAGGAATAATAATAAATATGTGTACAATATTTTTACATGATTGGAGTATCCAAAAAGGTATAAATCATTATATCATAAACAACATGAAGGGATCTAATATTCAATCAATGATTGAAGATTTTATTTTTAATGTGCTAATGAGGTAATAAATTATACCCTAACTGAGGAGAGTAATGATAAAATGGTGTCGTTATAGGCCAATTCCATCCCTCCACTAGGGATTAAGAGAAGTAACACCAATATTTTGTAAATAGTCCTTAGTTATGTAACTATGTATCTCACATATGGATTTTATGTCTTCATTATTAAGATTAAACTTGACCTTTATAAGATTCTAAGGAATCTAGTCATGACATACCTTGTAGAATAAATCCCTGATGATTTTAAAACCCTTTTTTAAACAATCTCAAAATCTTGATCCAAAAGACCATGGTAAAGGGTACATTATGAAAATTGAGCTTTGGGGACCACCTTAGGGAATGAAAATTTAGAGAGAGACCACTACTAAATCCATCTCCCATCTAAGTGATATGAGGTTTGAGTTATTCCCAAGCCTTCTTGATGTTGTGCATAAAAATGTACATCTAATTTTAACAAGAATAGGGATAATGAGAAGGATTTATAGACTAATAACTTAACAAGCCTTTTTCCCAAGATGACATCCTTGAAAAATTTAATGTATCAACAACATTTTCTAGGTTTCATCACCTTTTAAACCTTTCATGATCCATTTAAGTCTGAGAGAAAGACCTTGGCATTTGATATCAATGATCCCAATTCCTCCTGCCTCTTTGGGTTGATAATAAATGCCCCAAAAAATATGTGGAATATTTTGTGACCTTTAGAATTTGCCTATATAAAATATCATAATTTCTTTCCAATTTACCATAGGAAACATTGGAAGGATCCCAACAAGAGGAGTAGTAGACATGAGTAGTAGCTATAACCTTAGAGTATATCTAAAACTAGCCTACTAATGACAAGGGTTTGGTTATAAAAAATGACTCTTTTTTCTCAACCCTTTGAACCATATAAAATCACAAATTAGTGGGTGAGGATCTAAAATCAAAGGTAATGCATAAGAATTTGAACTTAAGTCTAGGGATAATCCATTTCCATTGAAATCCATCCAACCATGGAGGTTTGGGAGAAATAGATTGGTGATAGCATTGAGTTTTCTTCCATTGGATAAAAGACCCATAAGCAAGGAAAAATATATCAAGGATTTCCATAGAATTTTTAATAAAATCCTCTTATTTTTTAAGGGTAATAAATGAGACATATACATACTACCCATTAATCAATTTATGGTTTGAATTAGGGAGATAAATATCCTTAACTAAACCCTTAAAGCATAGTTAGCCAAAAGATAGCTAAATCAATTAACAACCAAAACATAAAGAGGAGATAAATGACATCCCTACCTGATAGATCTATGAAATTCAAAATAATGAGATTGGGAACCATTTATATTAATTTAAACACAAAAATATTGACAAATCATGTTGATAACATGCACAAACCTTGGGGTAAAACCAAGATCCTGAAGCATTGTTATAATGGAAGGCCACTCTATTTAATCATAAGTCTTCTCAAAATCTATACAAATAAGGGCTTCTAATTAGAAACCCTAGCCCATTCCATACCTTCCTAGACAATAATGGAATTATCAAAAATTTATCTATGTTGAATAAACATGATTGGTCTCTTCTAACAATTAAAGGAATAATATGCTTAACTATGAGGGATGTAACCTTAGTAATAATTTTATAAGATACATTTATAAGGGTGTTAGGTATCTAATTGGTAATTAATTAAATATCACTATTCTTAGGAATAAAATTTATATTACCTTGATTAATAAGAAATCCCAAATAATTGGTTATAATAGCTTTATAATATACTTTGTGAAGATTAGGTCCCACAATATCCCATAGGTTTGATAAAACTCACAAGGACAAGCACCAACTCCTGGCAATTTGTTAGTGGCCATATATATAATAACTTTCTTAAGATCATTCATGTTGAGGTGTTTATCACAATTAACTCTCTATGCCTTAGAAATATTATAAGGTATAACACCAAGGCATTAAGAAATCAATTTATTATTTAGGTTGGATGAGCTGAGATGAAAACACACCATGATAATGGTACATGAAATCTGATAAAATATTAGGTAATTTTTTAACCCTGGATAAACATTCTTAATGGTTTTTATTCTATCAACAAATTGTCTTGAATTAATGGGAGAAAATAATTATTTTATTACATTATCTCCATGTTTAAGCTAATGCACATGAGCTTAAAGTTGTGATCCTCTAGCTTTGTATGCCTCTTCACTTTGGAGTTTATGTTTTCGAAGGAAGGCTTGAATATGAATAGGAATATTAAAATTCATGGCCTTAATCTCATATGAAACCCTAAGGAATTAAATGTTTTTGGCATGATGAAGGCACTCTCATAAGATAACAACTTATTTTCCATATATTGAAAGAAAAGTGGTGGTGCAAGAAATGCCATCGAACCACCATTCAATCCAACTAGTATTCCCAATGTGTATGGGAACCATAATATAAATTTTAATAATATGACAAATATTTATTTCATGTTTGAGATGATTTTTGTTAAGATAGAACTATGTTTTGGATGGTCTAACCTGATGAGTAATCCATTCAATACAAAAGTAAATAGGGTGGTGATCTGATAAAAGAGTGTTAGGGAGCACAAAAATTCACTGATCATGCACATGAACAAATAAAAAAATATCTTATTATTATATAAGAACATGATAAATATGATTAAATAATCCATATTCTCTTTATTTAAAGTTATACCAAGTGAACCAAGGAGAATATGAGCCCCTCCTCTAATGGTGGTGTTGGTGTGAAAAGGGTTCTCACCCAAACTAGTTTTACCTTTGGGTTCCTTTCACAGTTATGAACTTCAAGCTTACTTAGGACTTAATATTGTGCACATATATTTATTGCATAATTATATGTTCAAATATATGCACATGTGTTTAGTGTATAATCTACCCACTCCACTATGAGTGGACCACACCCCACTATGGGTTGTCTACCACTATGTCCCCCACTTTGGTGTGTGAACATAATATTGGCATACCCACTATGAGTTTTATATCCCACTCTCTCTTTATTATATATTGAGCACTATATTATTGCATTTTTAATATGAAACATTGTAGAATGTAATGTAAAATGTAATGTGGAATGTAATGGACAAGATGATCAATGTTGGTAAGTATAGAGAGTTAGTATGAGGTCATCGTCTACATTATATCACATAATCAAGTGCAATACTGTAACCTATATGATGTAATAAGAAGGCAAGGCTATGAATACAAAGGTGAAAGAGATAAGGTATTAAGTGAGTGATTAGAGGATTTTATGCAATCAAAATTTCCTACACATCATGATTGTCATAGTTCAAAATGGAGTCATTATGTGCCAAATAAGTTTAGACAAACTTATTTTTCCAGCTAAAATCCAAGCCAAAAGAAGGAGATTTTAAGTGAGAACTCTACAAAGAGGTGAAGTATAGAGATTGAAAAAAGTCTTATCACTTGTTTCCTAAAATTATCACAATAGTTCCCATTAAGATAACTAATTCCCTTGAGATGAAAGAATCGTAATGGCCCACACATGCCATTAATATATTACATCTATGCAAATTTATTGATTTTAGTTAAATAAATTCATCTATTGCATTTTTATTACACATTATTAATGCATAATTAATAAGAATATAATTTTTTTTTATCAAGATATGATCTTGTGAGGAAGAGTTCTTCCATTCAACCTTAAAATCTTGGTAATCTATCTTAACCAAATCTTAAATTATATCAAAGTGGGTGAAGATAATTTGGGTATCCTCTTATGGATCTATAATTATAGGTATGGTATTATGTTTCCTTGATAATTATGATATTCTCTTACATCTTCTTTGGATGGTCTTGAGAATTATAAAGGTGTGCAATAAATTTTAGTTTCTTGGGAGGGGGTAGGGGAGAAGGGCATTTCCTCTATGTGTTTTTTATTTTAGGTACATTTTGGATATGTTAGGATCACATCAGAGTTCACCACCATATACAAACTATCAAAGTAAATACTAAATGCCAAAGTAATGTGTAGTGAAATAAACCTCAGGAAGCATTGGCTAAACACCCATCCCACTCATTACTAAACTGGGAGATGGTAACAATGCATATTTATTATGATTTAGCTACCATAAGTGTTGTTAAAGGAACCTAAAAATCACCAAGTGACTAAAAAGGTCTTCAAGATGTAATGGATCCATAACATGGATGGATAAATTATATACACATAATATTTTCAAACTTTTTATCAATTACTAGTGATTTTTATCTTTTAGGAACTTGTTGAGGCTCAATCTCTTTGAGTGCATGCCCTAAGGGGTTCATCAGGAAAGGGGTGGGAAAACCATTTATGATTTATAAGATTATTGTCCCCTTTTCCACTTGTTATTTATACACTATTCTCCTAAAAATCATTTCGCTAAGCTTGTCCTTCTCTTTTTCACACTCCTCTAGTCTTTTACCATATTTAGTACCCTTTTTCTTAACCTAAAACCTATTTTGATACTTTACATGACTATACCAACTGGGTCAACCTTGTAATCTTATTGGAAAAACTTATTTAGAGACTAGGTCGACTCTTGGCTGACCTATCCTGTGACCTAGTAAGTTTTTATCAATAACAATACTAGGTCGACTGGGTCGACCTTATCAGCCAAAAATTTTAGAAGGGTTTAGGGTTAAATCCTCCTATATATACACAATCATTTCACCATTATTTATAGAAGAGAATAATAATTAAGAGATATTGTGTATCTACTTATCAACCATTTTACTTGAAGAGTAAGCTTAGGGTTTTATACTTTCTTTGGAGATATGGATATAGTCTTATGGAGACATATTTTGTATGCATTGATAAGTTTTGTAGCCTAGAGCTAATTTATCCTTGTCATCCTTATTTACCAAAACAACCTCTTTTAAAGCACCTTGTATAAGGGAGAGATTGAGGCTTAGTGGGTTCATCTTTAAAGGTAAGCATTCCTAGATTTGTTCCTCCTTTATAAGAGTAGATAGATATACATTTACACTTCTCTCCATGCATTAGGATTCTATATATAATGATGTGATTATATGTCTTTTATGCATGTTTACTTTTGTTTTTTATTACTCCCACTTTTTGCCACAAGCTTTGGTGAGAACTTGATTAGATTTCTTTTCTTTATTTATTATTAGTATAGTGAATATGAAAACATAGGACTTAGGGTTATTATGTAGTTTTACTTGACTTGAGGATTTGGAACCCTCCTTAGTGATATTATTATGGTAAGAGATCCACTAATTGAGTCTAGTGGATCTGTATTGGTCATGTTCTTGATTATCTAATGTATCACCAATTAGAAGTGTAAGTAAGATCTATCTTCTCTAACCAAAAATTGATTTGTGGATCTAATGCATTTTTAATTGCATACATTATGGTGACCTTGATGTGAATATATCCCTTACAAGTTTTATTTAATGCTTTTCATTTATATCATTTTATTATTTTTTCTATGTTTGTGATACTAGGTCAATGAGGTTGGTATAGTTTCTAACTTTTATGTGCAAGATTAACACATAGTCGCATCAAAATGACTTTGATATTTCTATGTAGGTATTCATCAGATATAAGTTACTAGATCAAACATGTCGACACAATACTCTTATTTACTTCTAGAAATTAGACTATGTCAAATAGGTCAACTTAGTCTCTTATTTATCTCTAAAACAATAAACTGAATCATTCATGTTGACTTAGTATTCCAAACAACTTAAAAACAATAAAATAGGTTGACCAAGTCAGTATAGTCATCTTAATAGGTTTCAATAAATAGATAATTATAGAATTAGGTTGACCTAATTAACATAGTTGGTAAAACATGAAAGCAATATTCAATGCACTTCAACATAAATTTCATAGTCTTTAGCTTATTCCAATGCACCAAGGTTACTTTCTCTCTCTCTTTCAATTCAATTCTTCCTTATAGTTATATTTTGTAAAATTTTTAGTCTTCAAAATTGAAATCATACAATAAACTAGGTAGACTTGGTCTATTGGGCCCCTTATTTTGGTATGTAAGAATTCATGCTAGCACAAAAAACACATCAACATAAGGCATAATTTTGAGTGATGATGAATTTTTGGAATCTTGGCACCAAGTGGAAGAATTACCACATACCTTACACTAGTTGGTAAGTAGTTAACTAATTCCAAGATTCTTGAGGCATCTTTTGGGTTGGGAATCATGTGGTGATGGATGTGTGAAGGGCACAAGGTGATGGAGCTAGTGGGAATGATTACAAAGGCTCTAGCTCAACACCTAGTATGCATACTCCACCTTGGTAGAGATGTTCCTATAGAGATATAAAAGGATCTCAAACTAGTGAAGATGATAATGCAAATTTGTGTTAAAAATATTTGGATAAATGGAAACACTCTGTAATGGCCACCATTAGATCTATGAGTAGTTTGGATGCCATTAAGGCTCCATTTATATATGCTCAAGCTCGCCTATGAGCCTTTAGGCCATTAAGTATCTTGATCAAAGATTTTTTATCTATTATAACTATTATTAATTCTAATTATTTAAAATTTGAGTAATGGGTATGCTTGTTGCGTCAAACTATACTCTATCTAGTTCATGCCTCCTTATTATTGATATTTGAATATGTAATGGTTATAATGTTATAATTTTATTTTAGTCATGTTTATTAATGGTTATGCATGCTTCTAGTTTATGTTTTTAACGTAATTCCTATAAATATTAATGATGTCAATATTAACTTATATAATGTTTAAGTATATAAATCCCATGCACCAAATATTCTTACCTTTTCTAAGAAGCGTGAGCCTAGTATGAATTCTCAAAGTGAAGGCAACCCCTTGACCCTTCTATCACTGATATGACTCTAGACTTAGCTTAACTAAGGATTTGTGCCCATATGGTTAGGAATAATCCACCCCAAATATTTCACCTATAGACCACTATGCTTAGCCCATGAAAGGCTTACACTTATGGATCTATTTAAAACCCTCTTTAAATTGACCAAGTCCTATATTTGATATCTCATACCATGACACAACTAGCCCAATCCAAGCCTCGATTCCTTATCATCTATGATTTACATGAGTTCATAAGGACTATACCTTATGTGAATTGATGTCAGAATAACTGAGTGTAAAATGTTGAGCACAAAGGTAAAATCTAATGATTGTGCTTGGTTATAATAAGCCCAGAACTGACCTAGACAACATTGCAGCCCAAACTTTTTTTATAACATTTTGGTTCTATTAACAAGACCCTATGTTGATTTTTTTTTTTGAAATGGTGCAATAGAACAATGTACCAAATCTTCCTCAAAAACATTGAGTGCTATTTGTAACAGGTGGAAGATAGATGTGTGTTGAAGCATACTACTTGCAAAGGATAAAAGCTAAGAAAGTGGGTTTAGAATAACTTTTATGATTCTCTATATGATTTCTTTTTCTATGAGATATAAAAGGATGCGTATCGATGGTTTGATGCATATTCAACCCATAGAAGGAGTTATAGATGATGTTATGAGTGGATGAAGGAGCACCTAGAGAGGCTTGAGATATTAGATGCCACTTGGACTAGATCAGTAGATATATGGTGGTAAGGATCACTGGATAGTTACATGTTTGAGTTTATAGTTTTAACATACTCATGGCCTAAATAATAATATTATCTATTTTTTTATAAACCTAGAGGCATGTTTGTGAAGGAATTTGGTATAGAGATTAAAAATCTAATGGTAGATTATGGCTTTGAAACTTTGGGGATGGAAGCCTGAAAAACTTTTGCATATGAGCAACATAAAGGGGTAAAAAGGGATGTTAGGTGAAGCACAATAGAAGGGGATGAGTAGATTTCCACATGAGATCTCAAAAGATAGATCTATTATAAGATATTTCATAGACTGATGGAAGATATGGAACTTGAAAGTGCCTAGAGAACCCATAACAAGTAAGAATGGTTGGGAAAGGATCTATTGAATTACAACAATATGAGGATGAGAGATATAATGATGTGATGTATCAAGCTCAACATTTGATAGGTGTGTAATTAACTAGGTTCTTATAGGATTTTGTGACTAAAGACACACTTGACGCACCTACCCCATTTAAACCTATGGTGCTTGCTCACATTCTAGATACCCCACTTGTATAAAATACATATGTGATAATTGACCTTGTTATTGACATAAATCTTAGACATTTTACAGAGTTGAACTAATATTTTATGATTAAATAGATAATTTCATATAGGCATGTAAGCATAACTACCTATAGACTAATGGGTTCTACCTTACCACAACAAAACTTGAGCACAAGCATACTAGCTCATCTAATATCAGTGAGGTTAAGTGGGTAATAGCCTATAGAAAGTGGTTTAGTCCCATAAGTAATATAACACCATCAACATAAATAACATGAGTAATGATGATGGTACTAGTGCTTAAACTAGTGGTTAGAGGCATTAGAGGATTGGCACCAAAATAGAAGTCAAGGGGATAAGCACCTCATATCCTAGCTACCCCTATAATAAATCTATTATGAAATGTTCATGTAATGTCTAGAATATCGTAGCATGGATAATGTCGTAAAGTATGTGCTGAAGTATGAAATACAATGGCATGCATGGGGTATAACTCAATTATAGTGTAAGTTAAGCTAGTTTACAACCACTCTACTTAGTCATTCCTATATGTGGTAGATTAAATTTGATCCTAATTAGGCCATGGTCAATTATGATACCTTAAAAGAGGCATTTTTGAAGGAATTTGACATATCAGAGTTTGAACAGAGCATCATCATGCTAAAAGAGATAACTCAAGGACTCTCAAAAAGTATGCACTTGTATGATGCAAGGTTTAATACTCTCCTATCTAATCTCCCTTATGATATTCATCCTTCCTATCATGGACAGTGGTTCATTAGAGGGTTGCTAGTGCCATTCCAAAGAGTGATTTCTATGAAGACTTTTTATATACTCTCACAACACACTTAAAGCCATGCTTAGATCCAAGGTAGTCAGAAATGTTTATACTAGGATCAACCTATTTATGGAGGTAAAAATTGTGTTTATGGCCTCCCAACACCAAAATATTACTACTCACTCATTGTAAGACACTCAAAGTGGATTATGTTGCACTAATTGTGAAGCAGAAGGCCATAATATGAATAACCATCCATGAAGGAATGTGCACACATTGCTTCTAAGCTATGAAGTCTATTAATAGGTGTATGATTTTTATAACTTCCATTTATTTTAAAATTCCATTAAAGTTAACACAACCATCTATTATTTGTTGGGTGACACCTACACCCATACCACAACTGATTGATGAGTGATTTATAAGATGCACAAGAATATTGAAAGAGCCATAAGGTTAGCCATTACATTAGCCAAAGGGAAAATTAACAAAGTAAATAAAGGCTATGGTCAACATTATACAAGATTTGGGATGTAATTAGGTGTCAAAGGGTGAGATGGAGGATGTGATGATGAAATGTTCCCACCATGCTCATGTTATAATTGTGGTTTCATATACATTATCAGCATGACTACCCTACACATCTTATGTATGGATATTATTGAGGGTCACATAAGGTCAAGGAATGACCTAAATTGGATAATAAGTTTACCCAAGGGGGCATATCATAGACAAGGATATATGAATTATCAGGCATGAGCTAAAAATGGAGAAGTAGAATCTGAAGGCATGACTAGCCTAGATAGAGATAGTAAAGGTGCAAGCAACTACTCATGGTCGATTCACCACTTAGCTTCTAGTTACATCAATACCTGAGTTACTTAGAATATGGTTATAGGTTTTGTACTAAGTTCATAACATGGACTAAACCCAAATATATGCCTTACTTAGACTCAACATACCCAAATTATTTTTTATAGTAGGCCATGAGTGTAATCTAGAACCCACAAAGGGATCTCTAGTTAGCATGCAATCTAGAGGCACATGAGGTTGCCTCTCAAAATAAGTAAGATAACCAAGAAGTTGAGATAAGATAATTAATAGAGATCATATGCCTCTTATAAATAGAGGTAATGCTACCCTTATTAAAAAACTTTCTCTTAGAGCATGTGGGGAAAAATATAGTTGAAGTCATTGTGAAACATATGGAGAGGGCAAAATAATTTTGACATACATATAATGTGGACTAAAACCAAGAACTCCTCATGAATTCCACTGTTAATGGATGTTCAATTTATGAGGTCCTTGTAAACACAAGCACTAAGGTTAACAACTTGAACAAGAATGTCTGGGAGAAAATGGATATGCTAGCATTGAGGCCTTCCCCTCTTATAATTTTCATGGCTAATAAAACCTAGGCATAACCCATCAGGATTCTAAATAGTGTCATTATAGATATCATGGGTTTTTAATTCTGCATCCACTTTTTATCTACACATTATTCTCCTAAAAATCATTCTGCTAAGCTTGTCCTTCTCTTTTTCATACTCCTCTAATCTTTTACCATATTTAGTACCCGTTTTCCTAACATAAAATATATTTTGATACTTTACATGACTAGATCGACTGGGTCAACCTTGTACTCTTATTGGCAAAACTTATTTATAGTCTAGGTCGGCTCTTGGTAGACCTATCTTATGACCTAATAAGTTTTGTCAATAATGATACTAGGTCAACTGGGTCAACCTTATCAGCCAATTTTTTTAGAAAGGTTTATGGTTAAACCCACCTATATAAACACAATCATTTCACCATTATTTATATAAGATAAGAAGAAGTAAGAGATATTGTGTATCTACTTATCCACCATTCTATTTGAAGAGCAAGCTTGGGTATTATACTTTATTTGGAGATATGGATATGGTCTTATGGAGACATCTTTTGGATGCATTGATAAGTTATGTATCCTAGAGCTAATTTATCCTTGTCATCCTTATATACCACAACAAACTCTTGTAAATCACCTTGTAAAAGGGAGAGATTTAGGCTTGGTGGGTTCATCTTTAAAGGCAAGCATTCCTAAATTTATTCCTCCTTTGTAAGAGTAGATAGTTATGCATTTGTACTTTTCTTCCATGCATTAGGCTTCTATATATAATGATGTGATTATATGTCTTCTATGCATGTTTAATTTTGTTTTTTATTACTCCCACTTTGTGCCATAAGCTTTGGTGAGCACTTGATTAGATTTATTTGCTTTACTTGTTATTAGTATAGTGAATATGAAAACATAGGACTTAGGGTTATTGTGTAGTTTTACTTGACTACAAGATTTTTAACCCTCTTTACTGATATTCTTATGGTAAGAGATCCCCTAATTTAGTCTATTTAATCCATATTGGTCATGTTCTCAATTATCTAATGTATCACCAATTAGAAGTGTAAGTAAGATCTATCTTCTCTGACCTAGAATTGATTTGTGGATCTGATGCATTTCTAATTGCATACATTATGGTGAACTTCATGTGAATCTAATCCTTACATGTTTTATTTCATGATTTTCATTTATATAATTTTATTAGTTTTTCTATGTTTTGTGATACTAACTCAATGAGGCTGGTATAGTTTCTAACTTTTGTGTGTAGGTTTAACACATAGTCACATCAAAATGACATTGTTATTTCTATGTAGTTATTCATCAGATATAAGTTACTAGATCAAACATGTCGACACAATACTCTTATTTACTTCTAGAAATTAGACTATGTCAAATATTTCAACTTAGTCTCTTATTTATCTCTAAAACAATAAACTAAATTATTCATGTTGACTTAGTATTCCAAATAACTTACAAACAATAAAATAGGTTGACCAAGTCAGTATAGTCATATTAATAGGTTTCAATAAATAGATAATTATAGAATTAGGTTGACCTAATTGACATAGTTGGTAAAATTTGAAAGCAATATTCAATGCACCTCAACATAAATTTCATAGTCCTTAGCTTCTTCCAGCCCACCAAGGTTACTTTCTCTCTTTCTTTCAATTCAATTCTTCCTTATAGTTCTATTTTGCAAATTTTGTTGTCTTCAAAATTGAAATCATATAACAAACTAGGTCGACTTGGTCTATTGGGCCCCTTATTTTGGTATGTAAGGATTCATGCTAGCACAAAAAACTCATCAACATGAGGCATCATTTTGAGTGATGATGAATTTTTGGAATCTTGGCACTAAATGGAAGAATTAGTGCACACTTTACACTATTTGGTAGGTAGTTCCCCTATACCAGGACTTTTGAGGCATCTTTTAGGTTGGGCATTATGTGGTGATGGAAGTGTGAAGGGTGCAAGGTGATAGAGCTAGTGGGAATGATTACAAAGGATCTAGCTCAACACCTGGTGTGCACACTCCACCTTGGTAGAGATGTTCCTATAAAGATATAAAAGAATATCAAACTAGTGAAGGTGATGATGAAAATTGGTGTTATGAATATTTAGACCAATGGAAACACTCTGTAATGTCCACCATTAGATTTATGAGTAGTTTGTATTCCATTAAGGCCCCATTTATATATGTTCAAACTAGCATATGAGTATTTGGACCAATAAGTAGCTTGAGAAAATGTTTTTTTATCTATTTTAAATATTATGAACTCTAATTATTTAAACTTTGAGTAATGGGTATGATTGTTGCATCAAACTATACTTATCTGGTTCATGCATCATTGTTATTGATATTTGAATACGTAATAGTTATAATGTTATAATTTTATTTTATTCATGTTTAGTAATGGTTATGTATGCTCATGGTTTATGTTTTTAATGGCATTCCTATAAATATTAATGATTTCAAGAGTAAATTATATAATGTTTAAAATCAAGGCGGAAGGCAGAAGGTGCGCAGGCATGGTTTGAAATTTGAATGAAGCACTGGGACGTGTTGGGCGCACTGGGAGCGCTGGGCGTGCTGGGTGCGCTGGAAGCATTCCCAGAACCTGCAGCTAAATGTGCAGGGAGGTAGAAAGAAGATGCCCCTCCAAAAAGGGGAAATGAAGGATGGAAGGTGAATGGAAAACTGGTGGTGGAGAACCAGGAAGGAGGTACTAACAGAGAAGGGATAACAGGAGAGGAAAAAGAAAATGAAGGATCTAAATTTTCTGCTGATAAAAAGACTGGTTGACCTCTGAATGGACTGGATCCTTTCTGTGGTACCAGTACCCCCCAACAGGATTATTCTCTTGCTGTGTTGGGGTAGAAGAATGAAAAGGAGAAAGACAAAGGGCATTTAAACAAGGAAAAATCCTCAGAAGTGCAGAAGGCAGAGCACTCAGAACAAAAGAAGTGGTCCTCTCTATTCGGCAAGAAACCCAATGAAAAACTTCTCTTCCCGCCGGTTATTACAAAATCTTGCTGGGAGAAAGGTGAGTTCCAAGTATTTATCCTAGATCCTTTAATAGATTTTTTTGTGTCTTCATTGGAATCCACCCTAGTTGGTAAATTTTTAGGGGCAAGACCAGATCTAGAATCCCTTACCAAGATGGTTAAAAGGAAATGGGTTATTCGAGGAGATGTTGAAATGGCCCCAATGTTGAATGGTTTCTTTTTGTTTAAATTAAACTGTAAAGAGGATATGAACAAGGTTCTGTGTGGAGGACCATGGTCTTTTGGCAAATGCTCTTTAACTATTAAAAAATGGGAGCCCAATATGGACCTATCAGATTCCTTCTTCTTAACCACTCCCATTTGGGTAAGACTTCCTGGACTTCCCTTAGAATTCTGGCATGAGGACATTTTTAGAGGTATAGCCAGTGCTTTTGGTGAACTAGTGGCATTGGACAATGCAACGGTTACCAGATCCAAACTTCAACATGCTAGACTTTATGTTAAAGTTGCAGATTTGAACAACCTCCCAGAAAAAATAGATTTAATTTCAAAGCATGGTAAAAAAACTCAAAGGTTTGTGTTTGAAGATCTGCCCAATTCCTGTTATGCTTGTAAAAAATAGGGGCATTGGGCCAGAAACTATCCTTACAAAAGGAAATATTATTCAAGCAGTGTTTTGGATGAAGGGAAGACCAAGGTTCAGCACAAGAAAGTATGGATAACTAAAGAAAACAATCAAAAAGAACCAAAGAAGAATGAAGATATTAAAGTACTGCATGCTGAGGAGGAGAAAGAGATCCCTATTGAAGAATCAAAAGATCCACAATCAGATGCAGATGAAGAGTCTGTGGTGGAGAAAGAAAATTCTGAGCAAGAAGGATATGGGCTGCAATCTGAAATCACAAATCTTGAACAAAGGAAAGATGAGTTTGTTGGCTATGAAAAGATAGAAGACAGATGGGGAGATATAGAAAATTCTGAGACAGAAGGTAAGGGAACGCAATCAGAAACCACAGTACCTACACATAGCAAAGAAGATTTGATAGATTTATCAAAGGAAATCATTCTATACCAAAGGGTAGAGGAGCTATGGAGAGAGGCAGAAGGCAAAGTAGTGCTGGAGGAAGGAGAAATCTTGGCTGATATAGGAAATAATTTAAAGGAGAGAGTTCCTCTTCTTTCTCAGCTAATGAAGAATCAAGTTGATAATGAATTGCCTTTGGAAGAGCTTCCTGCGAACGTTAAAGGAGAAAATTTAAAGCATTTTCCAAACCAAAGGAAAAGGGTTGAAAAGAAGACAAATACTAAAGGAATAGAAACCAAAAGCAGCAAAAAAGACCAGCAAATGAAGGCGAAAAACCGTGCTTCTATTTTGGATAAATCTAGGAAAAGAGAAGAGCAAAATTCGAAAGTGAAAGCGGATGTTGGCTGTCCAGATAAACCCGAAAGAAAACCCATAAGAAAAATCAGAGAGCTAGAAAGCAAGCAGAATATAGCTAATGGAAGGCAGGCAACAATTCTGGATTTTACCCCTAAAAAATAGTTATTAAACTATTATTTGGAAATTAGAGGGCTGGATGTAATTGAATCTTGAGGCCGTCCTTGTATAACCTTAGGTTGTTGCTACTTCTTAGTAGGATTTAGGAATGCTTCTCCTGGTGCATGTAAATGCTTTATTTTTATTGCTTCTGTAATAGGGTTTCGGGGCCCCTTCAAAACCTGCTTTTACCTTAATCTAAAACTTATATAATGTTTAAGTATATAAATCCCATGCACAAAATATTCTTACCTTTTTTAAGAAGTGTGAGACTAGTATGAATGCTCAAAGTGAAGGCAACCCCTTAACCCTTCTAGCATCGATATGACTCTATACTTAGCTTAACTAAGGATTTGTGCCCATATGACTAAGAATAATCCACCTAAAATCTTTCACCTATAGACCACTAGGCTTAAACCATGAAAAGCTTACACTTATGGATCTATTTGAAACCCTCTTTCAATTGACCAAGTCCTATATTTGATATCTCATACCATGACACAACTAGCCCAATCCCAGCCTTGATTCCTTCTCATCTATGTTTTACATGAGTTCATAAGGACTATGCCTTATGTGAATTAATGTTGGCATAACTGAGTGTAAAATTTTGAGCATAGAGGGAAAATCCAATGATTGTGCTTGGTTATAATAAGCCTAGAACTGACCTAGACAACCTTGCACCCCTAATTTTTCTATAACATTTTTGTTCTATTAATGAGACCCTATGTTAATTTTTTTTTCAATGGTGTAGTAGAACAATATATCGACTCTTCCTCAAAAACATTGAGTGTTATTTGTAATGGGTGGAAGATATATTTATTCTAAATCATCCAACTTACAAAGGACAAATGCTGAGAAAGTGGGTTTAGAATATCTTGTATGATGCTCTATAAGAGATATTTTTCTATGAGCTATAAAAGGATGTGTATCAATGGTTTGATGCATATTCAACCCATAGAAGAAGGAGCTATGGATAATGTTATGAGTGGATGAAGGAGAACATAGAGAGTCTTGACACATTGGGTGCCACTTGGACTAGATCAGTAGATAAATAGTGGTAAGGAGTGTTGGATAATTACATGCTTGAGTTCATAGTTTCAACATACTCATGACCTGAAGAATAAGAGTATCTATTTTTTCAGAAACCTAGAGGCATGTTTGTGAAGGAATTTGGGATAGAGATTAAAAATCTAATTTTAGATTATGGCTTTGAAACTTTGGGGATGGAAGGCTAATTTTTTTTACATATGAGTAGCATAGAGGGGGAAAAATGGATGTGTAGGTGAAGTGAAATAGAAGGGCATGAGTATATTTCCACATGAGAGATCAAAAGATAGATCTATAATAAGAGATGGCATAGACTGATGGAAGATATGGAACCTAAAATTTCCAAGAGAGCCCATAGCAAGCAAGAAGGGCATGGGAAAGGATCTCTTGAAATACAATAATATGAGGATAAGATATATAATGATGTGATGTATCAAGCTCAACATTTGATAGGTGTGTAATTCACTAGGTTCTTATAGGATTTGGTGACTAATGACACACTTGATGCACCTATCCCATTTAAACCTATGGTGCATGCTCGCATGCTAGATACCCCACTTGAATAAAATACATAGGTGGTAATTAACCTTGTTATTGACATAGATCTTAGAAATTTTATAGACTTGAAGTGAAACTTTATGATTTAATAGATAATTTCATATAAAGAGGTAAGCATAACTACTTATAGACCAATGGGTGTTATCTTACCACAAAAAAACTTGAACACAAGAATACTAGCTCATCTAATATCAGTGAGGTAATGTGGGTAACAGCCTATAGGAAGTGGTTCAGTCCCATAAGTAATAAAACAACATCAACATAAATAACACTAGTAGTGATGATGGAACAAGTGCCTAACCTAGTGGCTAGAGGCATTAGAGGATTGGCACCCAAATAGATGTCAAGGGGACAAGCACCTAATATCCTAGCTACCCGCTATAATAAATCTATTACAAAATTTCCATGTACTTTCTAAAATATCATATCATTGAGAATTTCGTAGAGTATGTGTTAAAGTATGAACTAAAATGGCATGCATGGGGCATAAATTAATTAGAGTGTTAGTTAATCTAGTTTACAACCACTCTAATTAATCATGCCCATATTTGGTATAGAAAATTTGATCCTAACAAGTCCATGGTCAATTATGATACCTTAAAGGAGGCATTTTTGAAGGAATTTGACATATCAGAGTTTGAACATATCATCTTCATGCTAAAAGAGATAACTCAAGGACTCTCAAGGTTCAAGATTCTCTTATCAAATCTCCCTTATGATATTCATCCTTCCTATCATGGATATTGATTCATTATATGTTTGTTAGTGCCATTCCAAAAAGTGATTTCTATGAAGACTTTTATAGAATCTCACAACACACTTGAAGCCATGCTTAGACCCAAGGTAGTCAGAAGTGTCGATACTAGAATCAGCCTATTTATGGAGGTATATATTGTGTCTATTGCCTCCCAACTCCAAAAGCTTACTACTCACTCATTTTAAGACACTCAAACTGGATTATATTGCATTGACTATGAAGTAGAAGGCCATAATAGGAATAATCACCCATGAAGGAATGTGCACACATTGCTTCTAAGCTATGAATTCTATCAATAGGTGCATGATGTCTACAACTTCCCTTTATTTTAAAATTCCATCTAGGTCAACACAACCATCTATTATTGGTTGGGTAACACCTTCACTCATACCATACCTAGTTATTGAGTGATTTACAAGATGCACAAGAATATTTAAAGAGGCATAAGGTAGGCCATTGCAGTAATTGAAGGGAAAGTTAACCAAGTAAATAAAGGCTATGGTAAACATAATATAGGATTTGGGATGAAATTAGGTGTTAATGGGTGAGGTGGAGGATGTGATGATGAAATGTTCCCACCATGCTCATGCTATAAGTGTGGTTTCATATAACATTATCAGCATGACTTCCCTACACATCTTATGTATGGGTATTGTTGAGGGTCTCATAAGGTTGAATAATGACCTAAATTGTATAATAATTTTACCCAAGGGAGGCATGGAATAGACAAGGAATATGAATGATTAGGCATGAGCTAAAATTGGAGAAGTACACTGAGAAGGCACAACTGGCCTACATAGAGATAGTAAAAGTGCAAGCCACTACTCATGGTGGATTCACCACTTAGCTTCTAGTTATATCAATAATTTATTTTCACTTATAATATGGGTATAGGTGTTTCACTAAGTGCATAACATGGACTAAACCCAAATCTATGCCTTACCCAGACCCAACATGCCCAAATGATTTTTTATAGTAGGCCATGAGTGTAATCCAAAACCCACAAAGGGAGATCTAATTAGCATGAGATCTAGAGGAAAATGATGTTTCCTCTTAAAATAAGTAAGATAACCAAGAATTTGAGATAATATAATTAATATAGATCCTATGCTTCTTATAAATAGAGGTAATGCTACCCTTATTAAATAACTTGCTCTTAGAGCATGTGGGGAAAAATATAGTTGAAGTTGTGAAACATATGGAGAGGGTACAATAAGTTTGACATACATACAATTTTGATTATAACCAAGAACTCCTCATGAATGCCACTGTTTATGGATGGTCGATCTATGATGTCCTTATAAACATAAGCACTGAGGTCAACATCTTGAACAAGAATACCTAGGAGAAAATGGGTAGGCCAGCGTTGATTCCTTCCCCTCATATACTATTCATGGATAATAAAACCTAAGAAAAACTCATCAAGATTATGAAAAGTGCTATTTTAGATATCATGGGTTTTAAATTCTATGTTTTAGATTAAGGTAAAAATAGGTTTTGAAGGGGCCCCGAAACCCTTTACATCAGACGAGATAAAAACCTTAAGTAGACCTAGGATATGAAATAACCTGGAACCTGCAAAAGCTAGACCAGATTAACCAAAAATTTGAAAACAGCAGTCAAGAGCATGACAAATAGAAACTATATTTATTTTTATTTTTTTACAAGACCGAAGTTTCATGTCTAGAGGCGGGACCAGAGACTTAGATTTTTTCCTCTTAACAGCTGTCCAACCATCCTCTACCTTAGTTGCCTCAGCAGACCAGTCCTCAGAAGGCCAAGAACCATGAAGTCCAGAGGGCGACGAAGCCTCAGCAAAATCTGTAAGAGAACTAGCCAACAACTGGCTCCTAGGAGAATCCTTCAAAACAGGTGGAGGAACCACCGCCTCCTCAGTAATTAGTTTAGAGAGATCACAAAATCCAATTCAACAGGAACTGTCTCCAGTGGAGTTTCCTGATCCGTCGATACAATTTGGATACTCTTTTCATTCTCATTCTCTGAATCAGTTGAAGCTTCCTCAGGTTGTTTTGCAATATAATGATCATGATCAGCTTCAGACCACCAAGAAGGTGATCTTCTGGATTTGGATTTCCCTGCAGTACACTGGGTAGCAACATGCCTTGTTAGGTGACACTTCCTGCATCGAAAAGGTAACCCTTCAAAATCTAACATTTACATCCAAGAACCCCTAGGGGAGTCCAGACAAATCGCCTCATGAAGGATTTTAAATTCTATGTTGAATTCAAAGTGATCAAGTTATAAGAATAGGAAAACTACACAATCCTTCTAGGAAGGCCATAGTTCTATGAAAACAACATAGATATGCACTCCAAAAATTACTACATGACCTTTGAGAATGGAAAAGATAGGGTATTTATACCCATCTCATAGGACCAAGGACCCCCATGTTGAGAGTGTGGAGCTCAAGAATGAGATCAACCAAATATAGAACATCATAGTGCAAGGTGCCAAGACTCTAAATCTTGATGATTAAGAAGTGATTTCTTGGGAAGATAGACAATTAGCCTCAAACACCACTAACATTACTTGTGATCAATGGGTCAAAGAAGCATATGAGACCACTGATCAAAGGTACCACTTAGTATGAGCAAAAGTACCAAAACTAGTAAAGAAAGGGTGCATCTAGATTAAACGCACTTTAGAAATATGGGTCCCTTATACCAATAAAAAATAAAATAAAGTGTTTCACCTTAGTAATGGCTAACTTTTCGTAATCCCAAGATATGATGGGTGAAAACCAATGGAATATTATGTCTATGACCTTGAATCATCCATCCTAAAAGAGGTAGATAGAATGGGCACACTAGTGTATACATCGAAAAGCATTAACACTCATTAGTGGGCAGTGTAGAGGTCTATCTTGCCAACTTGGCAAGATTTGAAGGTAACCATTTTCACTAGATTTGGAAAGAGTAATGAGTACATATACATCTTGACATACTCTGACAACTCTTACCCCATATCACATGTACACCTTTTCAAAGAAACATGGACTATCTATTGTGAAAATTCCCTAAAGAACCTATGGGTTCACACCTTCTATAAGACCTTGAAGACATGGACATGAGAATGGTACATTATAAAGGAGATGTGCTGCAAGACATCCACTTGAGATTCCCGTAAGGATCAATTTATGCATACCTTCTCATTTTCTTCACAAAAATTGTAATTGATTGAGCCACTACAAGTAGTTCAAAGGTTAGTGTTTGAGGACATCATAATATTGGAGGAGTGCTTATAAGATATGTTTAGTGAAAATGGATTGGCATTCTCAACTTTATTTGAATAAAAAACCCTCAATAGTGACTCCAATTATATGATGATGACACATGAAAGGTGTGTAACTAGATGAATTTAACATGCAAGAAGAAGTTAGTGCACCAAATTAAGGATAACACCCCATAATAAGAAGACCCTACCCATATTTTCATATAAATAACTGTGGGAATTAGACAAGTTGAGGATTCACATTAGTAAAAGAATGAACCCTACCACCAACTGCTAAAAATGACAAAGGTAGATATTAGCTCAGAAGGAGAACCAAAGATTTCTACTCTGAGTGTATATTAGTTTGACATAGAGCTAGCACATATTTTAGACCTCATGGAATTCCAAGACTTGTTCCCTAGGAACTATAAATACATGAAGGGAACACACCCATCCCTTGTAAATATGAACATCAAGATAGTCGATGGCATGAGACCTATCAATAAGTGGCCTTACAAGATGAACCCCAATCTTCACACTAAGGTCAAAACAGAGATTGATGGTATGTTAGCTACAAGCATCATCTACCCTATGTAATAAATTAAATGGGTTAGTCCCATAGTCATTAGCATCAATAAGGATGGGGAATTCTATATTTATATTGATTATATATTTTTTAATGCCACCTGCATAACCCACCCATTTCCAACTTCATTCACTGATGAATTTTTGGATGGTGTCATACGTTACAAGATATACACTTTCATTGATGGGTTCTTAGGATACCATCAAGTCCTAATCAAGGAGGAAGACAAGCCTAAAACTACCTTTGAGATAGAATGGTGTTATTTTTCATACAATGTGATGCCCTTTAAAATCAAGAATACACCAGTCATATTCTCTTGATTGGTGATCATTGATTTTAAAGACTTCATTCACAAGTTACTATATGTGTACTTATATGATTGGACTATGTATGGATTAGTGAGGGATCACTATGACAACTTGCACCTAATGTTTGAGAGGTTCAGGTAGTTCTATATTTCTCTAAACCTAAAGAATTGTGTCTTCACAATTCCATTTAGAACTTTTCTTTAGAACATCATTTGGAAAGATGGTATACTCATTGATCTAGAAAAAATTTCCATCATCCTTTAAATCCAGACCCCATTGATGTAGAAAGACATTCATGTCCTTCTGTGACACTACAATTATTATAGGAAATTCATAAGGAACTATGCCAATATTCCAATGACATTAGAGGATCTCTTTCAAAAGGATGACCCATTCTATTTGGTGTAATGTAAGAATATGCCTTTGAGACCTTGAATCTAAAATAAGAAATCACACTGATATTATAATTTCCCAATCAAATGACTCCATTATATACCCATTTTGATGTATTTGGTACTACAATTGGTGCCATTCTGGCATAACTAGGCAAGGGGAAAATAGATCATCTCATTTATTTTGTAAATAAAAAACTGATCAAGGTAGAACATAACTACACCACAACTAAGTATGAGGCATTTACCATGGTCTATGCCTTATATAAATTTTATCAATATTTATTGGTAACCCCTTTCATCTTTTTCACTAATCATGAGGTGCTTAAATACTTGGTAAACAATATTATTATCTATGGGAAATTTTTTTGATGGATGCTTTTTTAATGAGTTTTAGTTCTCCATTGTAGTAAAGTTGGGAAAACAAAACTTAGGCCTAGACCATTTGACTGCATCAACTCTAGTGATGTAGTAGTGCTTATTAAAGATGACATGCCTGATGTGAAACTTTATAAGGTCTAACACATCCTTGAGGACTTGATAGAGATCATCAAATTTCTAACATTTGGATCAGTACGCCAGACCATGATGACCAAGGAAAAAAAGCAACTCATATTTTGTGTTGCCCTTTTTCAGCTCATTGGTAGGAAACTATATAAGTTGAGCCATGATGAGGTCATGTTCCAATGTGTCTAGATAATGAATGAGACTCAATCTTGTAAGAGGTACATGAGGGGAGTGTTATATGCCATTGTAATGGAGATGATATGACATGCAAGGTACTACAATCAAGTTGTGGTGGCCAACTCTATTCCAAGATGAAAAATATTATGTCAAGGCATGTGACATCTACCAATGCATAATAAAACTAAAACATCAAGATTAAATGCCTCTCATTCCCATCCTTTCCCATATTCTATTTTAAAAATGGGCCATTGAATTTATTAGGCCTGTTACTCTTGTTTTGAGGTGCATAAGCACATGATACATTCTAGTGGTCATAATTTACTTCACCAAATGGATCGAGGCAACACTGACCAAAGATTGAATAGTCACCACAACTACAAGGTTTATATGGGAGAATATCATTAGTCATTATGGGTGCTCAATTAGTTTAATTATCAATCATGGCATGCACTTCATCAATGAAATTGTGCACATCCTATTGACTGAATATATGGTGGTTCACCATAAGACAACACCTTATCATCCCAAAGTAAATGACACCACTAAGGCATTCAATAAGATCTTAGGAACATGCCTCAAAAATATATTTTAGTTTGGTTGCAAATATTGGGATGTTCATGTGTTAGCAGTATTTTGGTCCTATTGCACTACATATAAGCACCTAAAAAAGGTTACACCATTTCAACTAGTGTTTGGTGCAGATGTAGTTTTACAATCAAACTTCATAGTGCCCTCATTGTACATTATGCATATCGGTCAATTATATGACCAAGATTCTTTAAGAATGGAACTAGAAGACATGGTGTGTTTAGACAATATATGCACCCAAGCACAATGGAGCCAACAAATATAAAAGTCATGCCAAAAGTTATGGCATGATATACACATCAAGCACAAGGTACTTATTTAAGGAACATTAATCTTGCTATATGACTCTAAGTACCTCAAGCACCCAGGTAAGTTGTAAATTATATGCATGGGGCATTATGTCATCCATAATATATTATAGACTAGCACATGCAAGCTACACATGTTAATAGATAAAATGCTCCTTGGGAATTTTAATGTCAATATATTAAATCAATATAGTCAATAAGATGGTGATTTCACCATCAAGTACTGACTTCTTAATCCCACATTTCTTTTTTTGTGTTGACAAAAATAAAATTTGATGCAAGCCAAATGTTTTCTTATGTTTTATGTTGTTTGTGTTGAATGAATAAGCATGGCACTTTCAGGCCCACATGAGAACTCTTTTGTCACTTACATGCATAATTCAATCAGGTTAATCGACCATAGATGCTCTCTAAGTACCTAAATCCAAACATATAAGTGTCTAAGTACATGAGGTTTTCTAGATACATAAATATATGAGTAAAAGTTGACAGGAAAGGGGTACATGAGATGTTGTGCACTAGAAACCAAGAAAAGTGAATGAATCAGTGGAGGACCAACATAAGGATATGTATGGGGTAGGGAAGGCCAAATCAAGAGACAAAAGTGTAAATAAATTGACTAGTAAAAGAAAATCTCACTTGAAATTAATCACAACACTAAGGAGAGATGGAACTGAGGAGGTTGAATCATGTGTATGTGAAGCACTACACCTAGGTTTCCATAGGGAAGGTGAAGGTTATACCAAGTTGAATGAAGTGCAATAGATAAATCATCAAGATATTTGGTACCTACACAATGGTTCATAGGAAGTGACCATTTGAATCACCTATCACTTCACTGAATACATCATTAATAAAATTTAATGCAGTGATGGCAGAGGCTTAAATATCTATTGTACATAAGAATGTGGTAGCATATTTTCATGGATTTCATGGGTTTAGTAGATTTCAATAAATTCATGTATCACCATATCATTACTCACTAACCATTAATAAGGTAGCTAAGATTAAGGTATAAAGAGGCAAATGAGAAAATAGACTAGGTTACAAACCTTAAGAGAATTTTAACCTAAATAGAGATGAACATAAAGCCAAACTAGAGATGAACCAAAAAAATGATACCACAAGTGAAAAATTGAGCATCCATAGCCCCAAGTAAGAATGATTTAACTAATATAGAGATTTCAATCTATTTAGAAATGAATAGTGGGTTAGTGGAGAGAGACTAAGAGAGAAACTAGGCAATAGGATCTCTATAGAATGTCAAGGCTACCATTAATGATGAATGAAGCTCAAGATCCAAAGTCATAGTTATAGACCCCATAACTATGAAGAATCATAAAAAACATTAAGGTCTTTAATAAAATCAACTGACCATGATTTAATAGTAACCAATTCATAATGGGAAAGAAATAACTAAGTTCAAGTCCACCACTAGTGTACAAGGATGCCAAAAGGTGTGAATGATAAAATAATCAACCATTATAAATAAAGAGGCACAACTATTATAAGGTGTTAGTATTATGGTGGTATACCTATAAGCAAGCAAAAATCTTACTTATAGAGAAACATAGGTCCCCTGTGAGGTCATAGTGTGGGATAAATGGGTATCCTTTGCACACATGTGCAGGTTGAAAGAATAAAACCATTAGATGCCAAGCAACACATATGAAATCAACAAAGACTAGATGGTTGATACATGAAAGAAGACCAAGATAAGTGTGAAACTATTTGACATCTCTATCCAAGATAAACTATTAACCACCAACATAGCCCAATTATATGAGCTCTCAATTTTTGGTAAGCTAGAGGAATTGATGTAATTCCTCCTCTTGCACATCCATGGTGACAAGTTCTATTTCATAGTTAGACACATGCATATCTCGATGCTCCTCATCAATATAATCACAAGGATCCTAGGAATAAAGGTAGACATCTACCAAATGATGAAGGGTGATGTGGAGGTGGAAAGGGTTGAAAAAATCCTGGGCCAATACAAAGAAGGTTTTACATTCCCTATTAAGGACATATAAGACCACATCAAAAGGGCCATCACATGCTTAGTTATCTCTAAGATATGCCCTAAAATATGGTGGTTTGACATTAGCAAGACCTAATTGCATATCACCCACCACATGACACAAGGTCAAAAGTTCAACATCTCAAAGTTTCTTATAAAGGAGATTGTTAAGAATGTGTTGGAATTATATAAGGTGCATGTGACATTTAGGTGGAGGTCCATGCTGATATTAATTGTGATGGAGTATATCAGCATGCTCAATAGTGATGATGATAAGTTGTGGGTGTTCCTACCCCATAATGACTCCCTATAACTAAAGTACCAAGACTTTATCTACCCACCTAACTTTTTTCTCAAGTACAAGACAAGGATACAAGGGTGGTATGACTAATACATCAAGGCATTTGGGATTATATAGCACATCTTGAAGGAGTTCCCCTAGTATATACTAAGAATAACAACATTCAATATAATTCAACATTTAAGTGTAGTGTACTTGTCTTTCATATATGGAAACCTATCCAATTAGCTAAAGATACCTTATGTGTTTTTCACTAAATTTTCATAGTGGCACTAAGGAGGATTCCCAATGCATAGTAGTTAGATGTTTCAATGAAGACCATGGATCAAGAAAGGAGTAGGTTGAGGTGTTAGTATGTGCACCTAGGAGTAAAGGCCACTAAGGACAAAGAGGATGACTTCATAGAACAAATCTCCATCCCATCCAAAGAGAAATAATAACTAGGTGCATCTTCAATCTTTATTATGAGATGAAGTTATGAAATAAGAGTGATGACCTTGAAAATGATGATGATTGTCGCTCTTAATTGGTGATGAAGGGAATCCAACATCAAATATTCAAGAGAAGACTCCCTAGAATAAGTGGGGAGAGAAACTTGAGGAGATCAAGAAGTGCATCAAGTTGAATATTTCCTCTGATGAACAAGATATACCTTTATCTCCCAATAAGCTCATAAACTTCATGCTTCCTCCAAAAATAAGAAGAAAAATAATAATTATAAGGGTCTAGTTGTGCTTCCAACTATAGCTATGGTGAAAATGGAAGAAGAAGATGCCCTAACACATAGACTAGAGGAAGAGATAGAAGAAAAAAATGCAAAGACATATATCCTACAAGAAGAAATAAAAGAAGAGGAGCGCAACCCAAGGATGTATAAGAGGCCCTCTAAAGTGGTATAATTATCATGCTTGAAGAAGCAGAGGAGCTAGAAAGATCATCTTCTAGTGAATAAACCTCTACACCACCTTCATAAATAGAAGAGGATAAGAGAGGGCGTGGAAGAAAATATTTTTAAGTGATACATATATTGAGAAGGCATTGGTAGTTGATGAAAAGTGTAGGTTGGTCTAAGAAAAGGATGCAACCAAGGAAAAGAAAAATACCAAGATGGTTCCTATAATCATGGGACCATCCATTAAAAAATCCAAGAAGGTGCCCAATTCCCCCACTATAAAATAAAAAAATGCATAAGAGGCATGCTTGAGTAGTGAAGGGGTGCCTTAAGAAAAAGAAGACAATACTGACACCTTGGAAAAATAAAAGGACACTACAGATGATCCATAATAGTAATAAGGATAAATTGTCACTGAGGGAATTAACCTAGAGGTGAGTATTAAGAAAACTCAAGAGGAATAAGCAGATGAAGGGGAAAAGTCTGAGGAAAAACCCCTTAAGTAATAAGAAAATGAGTCCTCTAAAGAAAGTGCTAAAGAAATTGGTAGTGTCAGTGAAGAGAATGAAGAACAAATGGAGATGACCATCATTGAAAATAATGACACAAAGTTGAGTATAAGGGAAAAGGTACAAAATGGGTAGAAGGATGAATAATTTTACATTTTTGACACCATGCCCCTGAAGCTACCACAACCAAGATGCATAAATAATTTGTGTTTGAATTTGATTAGTATATGGATGAACCTCACTTTAAGGTGCCTAGAAAGGTTATTTTGGGTATAGAAGAGATTGAGGGGCAATATTCCCTCCTCATAAAACCTTACACCATGAACCTAGTTTGATTTAGGAATGCATCTATTAGAATGACCACTAAAGTTATGTGCAAAAATATCATCAATGATGGCAAGGCAAGGAAATGGAATAAACTCTATAAAGAAGTTGAAGATGAAGCACAAGCCACAAAATTCAAGATATAATAACTATATGAGCACATATATATGACCAAACCATCCCTTCTAGTTAGTTTCAATACTTCAAACCTCTTAGAGGTTGATAAGATCTATGTGCTAGTAGAGAAGATACTCCCAAGGATGAAACCTGAGTTGGCACAAGAAAAAGAAGAAGATTATTATATCATGCAACAGAAGGATTTTTTTTCTAATCTCTATGAGGTATAGGACCTATTCACAAAACTATAAGAGTGTGCAAATTCAGTCGATGCTACCTTCTTAAGATTTTCCAACCAGGTATCAATCATAGACATGTGCCTCAAGTAGGAAAATGAAGATAAGGAGAATCTAATGGTGAGGGTATACTCCACAAGTGATTCAGAGTGCACACAAATAATGGGTAATTTTAATATGCTAAGCACTCAAATCAAGGACCAAGAACAAAACCTTTAAGTACTTTTCCATGCTTTATATACTAAGGCCTATGAGTAAGGAGCAATCATGGATGGGAGTGTGACTAAGGCCAAGGAAAATGTAAAGGTCTTTACTTGTGCTTAGTGATGCCTCCAAAAAAATAGATAACATCATAGAATGAATCAATATCACCATAAAGGGCTTTGAATACTTCAACATCGAGCTTAAGTAGAGTGTGCCCAAGTTCTGTGCCCTAAAGACTTTGACATCTTAGTTTGAGGATGGACTAGAAATTTGTTATGGGGTAACATTTGGCCCCTTATTTTGGTATGTAAGGATTCACAGCATCATGATAGACACATCATTGTGAGGCATAATTTTGAGTGATGATAACTCTTTGGCATCTTGGCACTAACTGGAAGAATTAGTGCACACCTTACACCAGCTGGTAGGAAACTAAGCAATATAGGATTCTTAGGGTATCTTCTAGGTTGGGAATCATGTGGCAATGGTAGAACAAAGGACACAATGTGATGGATAATTTGGGAATGATTAAAAATTCTCTAGGTTGGTACCTAGTGTGTGAGCTCTACCTTGGTAGAGACATTCCTATAAAGTTATAAAAGGAGCTCGAGCTAGTGAAACAATGATGAAAATTGGTGTAACAAAGCTTTGGACAAATGGAAATGTTATGTAATGGCCATCATTAGACCTAATATTAGTATGGATTCCATTAAGGCTCTATTTGTATATACCCAAGCTTGCTTATGAGCCTCTCGACTATTAAGTAGCTTGAATAAATATTTTTTCTCTATTTTAACTATTATGAACTCTATTTATTTAAACTTTGAGTAATGGAGATGATTATTGTATCAAATTATAATCCATCTAGTTTATGTGTCTTTCTTATTAATATTTGAATATAAAATGGTTATAACATTATAAGTTTCTTTTAGTCATGTTCAGTAATGGTTATCCATGCTTTTGGTTTGTGTCATTAATGACATCCCTATAAATATTAATGACATCAACAATAACTTGTCTAATGTTTAAGTATATAAATTAGTTGTGTCAAGTGCTCCTACTCTTACTAATAATCATGAGCCTAGTATGATCGCTTAAAGTGATGGTAACCCCTTGACCCTTCTAGTGTCGATATGATGAAAAAATTAGCTCAACCAAGGCTTTATGCCCATATGACTAGGAATAATCCACATAAAATATTGTACCTATAGAACACTAAGCTTAGCCCATTAAATTCTTGTGCTTATGGATCTCTTTGAAACCCTCTTTGAATTTACCAAGTCTTATATTTTATATCTCATGCCATGGCACAACTATCCCAATGCAAGCCTTGGTTCCTTCTCAATTGCACTTTGAGTGAGTGCATAAGGCCTATGCCTTATGTAAATTGATGATGGTGTAGTTGAGTGTGAAATTTTGAGCATAGAGGGAAAACCCCATGATTTTACTTGTCTATAATAATTCCATAACTAACATAAACAACCTTACACCCTTGACTTTTCTACAACAAGGTCAACCTAGTTCTATATTTTGTCTTCTACCTAAAATATTAGGTCAACCTGGTCGACTTAGTTCTTTAGGACTCTTGTTTTTGTAGGATAGTAGCAACCCTATAATCTCTATTTTATAATATTTGAATACACTATCATGTAAATTGATATGTATTGTGTTTAAATTAAGAATTAAGAATTATATGCTAGTAATTAATTCACACTTTCATTTTCATCTATTTACATGCTTAGAGTAGCTCACATAGTCTAATTAAGTGGTTTTTCAATATACCATTTAGTCTCAATATTTTTCTCTTTGTTGAATACACTATCAAATCACATAATTTCAAGATGCATTTAAACATTTTTCTATTCAAGGCCTACCTACTTGGATTTCATCACTAAGGGGAAATCCAACTTGGTTTTTTGACCAAGTATAAATACATGGTTAATGGTATATATTGGAAAAGCACCTGATACCCTTATCACTATGGGATTGTGAAGTGATGGGGTAGGCCCCAATACCAAGCCAATGCCATTCCAAACATAGATCCCTTTCAACCTAAACATCCTTAAACCATCCATAGATTGCTCTCTAGTTCCCTACTTTCAGCCAACTTCCTTATCACACTCAAAATAACACTTTATAAATCTAAAAACATTTAGGATGACCACTTAGTTATCATTTACTTTTTTAATTGACTTTTTTCTCTTTTCTCATTGTATGTTGTATTGTAAAAACTTGCATTGCCTAGTAGTAGTGCAAGGTTTTGTGTGGTGTGCCTCAATTGGATCATTCTCATTAACCTAATTAATTATCTATTTGATTTCATTTCTTTATTTAAATTACATTGAATTTTTTTCCTATTTTCAATACATTATCATTCTATTTGACATATTCTCTTATAAACTATCTATTTCTCCTACCTACAGTACTAAGTCAACCCAGTCAACCCAATACTCCATTTTTCATCTTAGGTTATAGTACTAATTGACTTGGTCAACTTTGTATCCTTTTCAAGATGCCCTTTGTCTTAGGTTATAGCACTAATTCAACTCAATTGAATTTATATCCTTGGTAACTCAATGATCATACCCTATTTTTAGTACTAGGTTGACCCAGTAGACTCTATATTTTTATCTCCATTTCCTATTTCCTTACTTTTGCATCAAATTTGCCTTGCCTAATCTCTCTCCTTCATCATAGGATTACTATTTTAAGATAACACTCAGTTGAATTCAATAGATATGATGATTATTACCAACCCTAATGGGTCTTCCCATAAGTATTTCATGGATTTTATCTTAGATGAAACTAAGGTTCATATAGCCACTTGTACTACAAACTACAGGACTCCTCATTCTTATGTGATTCATAATCCTCTCTTTTCATTGGAAGATAAACTTGAATTAGAGTATAGACCAAAAGTGATCTTGTTCATCAGTGAATTTCCTCAACATTGAGGAAAGGATCATTCTACTATTGACCATCTCATGATAAGTGGTCAAGCTAAGGAACCCCATTTCATGTTCTTCTGCATTCTCACATAGATTTTAGGATACTAGATTTTTTAATTCTTATCCTTTTCCCTCTATTTTTACCTCTTTTCATACCATGACTTCTTTTTATTTGATTTCCTCTACTCTACGTCTAGTATATATACTAAAATGGTGAGTTCTACATCTAGTGGGCCTCTTCAAAGACCCACTCTTCTCAATTCTTCCACCAGTGCATCATTTTCTACCCATGGTAATCATACCTCTAGTGTTACTTCTTTTCATACCTCTCTAGTCCATCTTTTGGCACATAAGTAAATTATGCCACTAGTGCCTCACTTACAAACAACTCTTCTCAAGCTCCTACTAACACCCATAGTGGTATCCAAGCTACTACTACCACTTCTAATACTTGAAACAATGATAATAATGAAACTCAAACCCATAAAATTCTATTATAAACTCTTAATCAAATGAATTCTTTTCAATCTAGCAATGTAAATCAAATGATTTAAATGCAAAATCACCTTATCCATGTTCAAACCCACCCTCAATAGATTCCATGGGGCATGCATAATCAAAATTCTCCCCCACATCTTATTTGGGATTCCCATGGTAATATTATTCCTCAACCTCCTATTGTTAATAAGACAATAAAACATCTTCAAAATGAGCCTATTCCATCTCAAATTTCTAATATCTATATAGGAGGTATTTCCCCTACCATTTATTACAATGGGTCAACTGATCCTACTCTTCATTTAAAAACATTTATAAATATATATAAATATTAGGTCAAATTAAACACATTTTTCACTACAAGATATTAGTAAAAACTCTCATGTGTGATGCTTTAGATTGGTACAACCAACTCAAATCTCATTCCATCACTAGTTTGGAAGACTTAGTCAATACTCTAGTACAAAAGTTTCAAACTAATGATCTCCCCAAGAATACCTTGGCCCATTTTATCAATTGAAAGGAACTTGAGATCAAAAATACACAATATATAATTAAATTATGGAATACCTTGTCTAAAAAATGAAAACATAATATGGTTGATGATAACCTTTTTCAGCTATTTACCAATTCTCTTTTCCCATGTTGTAATATCAAATCTAGAATGTTTCTCCATGTACTTTAAAAGAGACCATTGACCAAGCCAAGTATCAATATTTCCTTAAGCATCAATTCAATCCATCCCAATTTTATATGGGTACTTTCATGTTACTAAATAATAAGAATAGTCCTACTATCAATGATGGTGTCACTGACTCTTATGATACCATTCATACTATTCAAGCTATTATTCCCAACCAAACTTAGAACACACTTTCCCTTCTAACCACATCACCAAACCTCATTTATCTTCAGCAAACAACATCAATTTCCATTAAACTTTATCCATAGTATAATTACAAAGATGTATACTAAGGCCTCTCCCATGAGAACTTGATCCCACTCATCTCATGAAATCTTGGTATGAAACAATAAATTTTATTGGTTTCACACTAGTTGGGGGCATTTTCATAAGACCTATAGCTAGTTGCATAACATGGCTATGGATTACCTTTTTGGTCCTTATTTTGACCATGATTCTATCATTACTCAACATTAACAAGCCTATGACATTGATTCCAAAGACCATGAAACACAAACTAAATATAAAGTCTTGAATTAGGCTAATGCTCATGTGGTCATCTATAAATATCCTCTTCCAAATCACCAAGATACCCAAAAAAAGCCTACCCCTTCTACCAATAAAGTTGATAGTATTATTGAACCAAATCTTGAAGAGAATGTGGTCAATATGATTAATATGTGAAGGGTGGTTGATGTCATTGATCCTCAACCTATCCACACACCTTAATTATATCACGTATTTTATGTTATCAAATATTCTTCTCCCACTCACTTAACTAAGTTAGGGAAAGAAGACCACATATATTTTGATGAACTAATTCCAACACCTCCATTGGATAACACTTCTCATACCATTTCTGCCATCATTCTAGATTCTTGTCCTATCACCAATGATACTCAAATTTCTATCAACGCTTCTCAAACCACACATGCATCAATACCCCATCCTTTCAAGATAATAAAAAATGTTATCCTCTACTTAAACCTTCTACCTCTTAAAAACATCAATTCACATGTACTTGGGTTCCTCCTTCCAAGGACCTCCTTCAGCGCTATGCACATCTTTAAAATAGTCCTATAATGGATTATGATGAGTGGGATCCTATCTTGGAACATACTAATCTCCCATCTCAGATACCATTTGTAAAACTTATGCATACATATCCATGGCACCATAACCATATTATGTATCTTTTATTCAAAATGAACATCCTCCATACTCCCTTAGTAGGATGCAAAGCCACCTTATTTAGATCATAAGATAGAATTTTACAATAATGTGAAGAGATGTCTATACATGTTGATGATATAATAGACACTTTTCTTTCCCTAAAATTCCCCATTGCTTTATCATTCCCTATGAAATTCTACTTCATATGGATGATTGGCCTCTTTTTATCAGTGGTAAAATTGGTGATATCCAAGTTAAGCATGCCTTAATTAATGAGGGTTTTAGCACTTGTGTTTCCTCTCTCAATTTTATCAACACCTTTAGAAATTTTAAGTGCAATCTTAAATCCACACACATCACTTGTCAAGGCTAATATCAAAGGCAAATGCCTCTTTTAGGTTGTGTGTTGATCCCTATTACCATATCACCTATCATCATTAATGTGAGTTGATGATCTTAAACTTTCCTCTATTATATAGCATTTTCCTTGGTAGGCCATGGAATCATCACATGAGATAAATTGCCTCTTCTGCTTGCCAATGCATCAAATTTCCTCACAATAGAGCCATCTATAAGATTTAGAGTGATACTAATCCTTTGAATTTTGAACAATACCAAGGCCATGGTATATTCAATATTCCTACCCTTGAAGCATTACCAAGTGTTCCATTTTGTGAATATCAATAGTTTAACATTCCTATCAGTTCCACCTGAGGTTACAGTGGTCACCCTTAACTCATTGGGAATATAACCCCTAACCTCATAGATTTTGATGATGATGAATCTAATGAGATCAATGTCAAGATTAAAAATTTAGATCTCTCACCTCATCTCATCTCATCTCTCAACTTCTCACTTATTTAAAACCTCATTCCTATAAACCACCTTGTGATGACACCCCCATTGTCTTAACTAATACTTTGAATTATATTCATCACACCATATTAGATGACAAGGTCATCCCTACTTACACCATTGATATTCATACACCTAATTATGATGATGGTTATACCTTAGATGATGTATTATTAAAAGGTTTAGTTTAGGCCTAAGATGTTGAGATTATTCATTATCATTTCTCTTTGATTTAGTCTTTCAGTATATATTATAGTATTCCATCCTATATTTTTCCTAGTTTTAGTATTTTTCCTCTTTATCATAGGGTAGAAATGGTGCACACACCTCCAATTTCTGAAGAACCTCATAAGAGTATGCTTATGGATCATTCTATGACTGGTCCTTATCATTTTGATAGATACCATGACCCCTCTAGCCCAATTATCCCTGAGATGCTTACCACTATCCTTTAGCCTAATTTGGACCCCACTCCTCCCTTATTAAAGCCCATTTTGGATCATATTCCCACTCCCACTCTCACTACGTCTCTTCCTATTTCTTATCTTATTTCTCCCTCAGTCAAACCTTGTCCAATCTTTCCACTAGCCCCACCTTCTCTTGGTGATGATTTTCTCCCTTTACCATAGTTGGCTCTTTCCATTAGCCTTATTGTGACATTCATAAATTTTCTAATCACTAGACTAGAGACTGTTTCATATACCAAGCTCCCTTATCTTCCATTTCAACTCCTCCTATGAGTACACCTACTAAGTCTACTCATAGGTGTATCTATTTATTCCATGACACATATAGCCATTCATCCACACATTATCTAAAATTACAATAAAATATCAACACATTGCATCCCACTACTCCTCAACCCTCAAATAAAGCTATACCTCCCCCAAAAGTATTATTGGGTATCTTCCTAAATATGTAGAGGTATATTATATTTGGCACCAATGTGGCATACATCACACTAATCATCACCACATCCTTCAACAAAATCTCAAGGATAACCTCCTAACTATTCCTGCACCTTCTACCCTTCCTCCCACAAAGCACTCACAAAAGAAGGCTCACCATTATTCTCCCATGGCTCCACCTCCTATGGTTCCATCACCACATCTTATGGTCCCTTCTCTATATGTTATTCCTCCTTCCATTAATTCCTCACCCATGGACCTTCCCTCACCTGTAGATCCTTCCCCATGCATTCACTTGAGCATCCCATATATTATATCCCTCATCAACATTATCATTTAATCATTCCTACATTTTATATCAAGGAGATTTAACATGAAGTATTTTCTCAAATTTCCTTGAAGATCGATGAGATACTAGTTGCATTTCACATTCAAATACATAGAGACTTATCATATGTTATGGATAATGTATGTGGAAAAATATATCAATACTTTTGAACACATGTATGGTGTTATTACATTTTAATTTGGATTGGACATGTGCTCCAACTTTACATTTATCTATTTTTTATTATTTGACATTATGTCAAATTTTTATCTATCTTATATGGTGACTTTGGTTTCCCACTTTATATTGGTTATGATGTCATTATGTTCTATTATGGATTATTTTTCATAATTTAATTCTTTTTCTTCTTGATTTCATTTTCTTATGACTCCCTTTTTATTTTTAATGATTATTTATTATCTTATCTCTATAAACATGGATAATTATTATTGTGACTTGGTTATACAAACCTTGTTCCCTTTAGTCATTCCTTATTTACCATGTGATAAGTTAGAAAAAAATCCATCTCATTTTAATCTTATTTTACTATTCCACATTGGATCTCCCTTTATTCCACTTTTTTCCCTCTCAAAAACAAAGCACATGTTGAGAATTGAGATAACACACTAGTTCATTAATAAGCCTAATTGTTCTAGTCAGTCTTGTCTTTAGATACTTAGCTTCCTTTAGCTAAAACCTAAATCTCAATCATGTGTATCACCCTATCTCTCATGATTTATCATTATAAGTCTATATGGAGGAGCAATCATAAAATCCATAAAACATTCAAAAGCCAAATCATTTAACGAAAATCAATGATCCAAATGGCAACATTCAAAAATCTCAAAAGTCAAATAACACTAAAAGACATCATTATAATCACCTTATTTTTTATAATCAAATATAAAACTCCATATTTTGTCTCAAAATAGATCTGAGGTCCATTGGGCTATGGTATTCTAGTAGATTAGAAAAGGAGAATTAAAAAAATCTCTTAGTGTTACCTACTTTCTCATGCATGTACACAATCTTCATAGTATACCGATGGATCTATAATGGGTCCTAAGGAATGGGGAACATGTCATGGGAAGGTAGGTCCATTTTAATTTTCTTGTAAAAAATCCCCAACATGAGTTGATCTCATTAGCACACTTATTTGCCTACATAGCTTTATGTCTATAGAGAACATATATCCTCTGTATAATGATGGTCACTAATCACTTAGTATCTTCTCATATCCTTAGTGTGCCTCATGTCTTCTCAGCTCTTATCATAATATGCCTAAGTTATGATTCTTACATTCCCTTTTTCACTCCCTACAACCCTAATATTTCCCATTGATAAATATTATTATATTTATTGATCATTCCCCTAGGGATTCCATTTGTGAGTGGCATTGTAAGACCATGGATATGACTTTAAATTCCTCACAAATTACCAAATTTTCAAATTACCATTCCAAACATCCCCTTTTACCATATTTTCGCATTGTTTCCACCTTATTGGTGTTCCCTTTTTGAGTTGCATTGTAAAACCATGGATAGGACCTGGCCTTCCTCACAAAATTTTCTAATATTCAAATCATAATGAAATTACATGTGTCAAATATGAAATAATATGTGATTGATTATGAGTTACACATAATTAACATGATTCCCATCTTGATTTAGTATGTTTTTATGCTTGCTTCATTACTATTTCATATTTTATCTTCTTGTTTTATGATTGCATGTAAGAATCCAACCATTTTTGTTAAGTCTTTTATACTTGCCAACTTGAATTAACATGATTAATTTAAGACCATTTTACCAATTTTGATTCTCTTTTATACTTCCCAATATGGTCTAGTATGATTTATTGACTTAAATTATTTGTTTTATACCATTGATATTTCATGTGATTTCCATTTTAATTCATTATTTTCATACTTCCCAAAATGATTTAGTGTGATTTTACTTGTTTTAATTTGGTGTCAAATATTTTTCATGGTTTTAAAACAAACTTTTGCCCTCTTGTTTACCACTCTTTGGTTTCTTATACTTATTCATCTTTTGTTATTACACATTTCCCAATGTGAAATAGTGTGTAGTGCATTTTTTTTTATTAATTATACTTTTCCAAGTCCTTTTCAACTATTTGTTTTTAACATTGCATGTGTCCTACATAATGTTAGAAAAGAAAACATAACACATATATTTCCTATAGCATATACAATAAAACCAAAATACATGTGCTAGAAATAAATATATCTATACATCCACAACCACAATACAAACACATAATATCAACATCCAATTTTAAAATAAAGATATCTATATATATCATGTTATTTTGATACAAAGTACAAAAATACATCACTCCAAATCTAAGGCTAGTCTCTATCATATATATCTCGTGGCCTACCCACATTACCTATAAATTCCTTAGATAGTCCCCTCTAGATAGTACACTACAATAAGGATGTTAGAGATATCAAGCTTTATACCTATCCCTATAGGTTGGCCACCTAAGCTTGTACCTCTCCTAGCTAAATAATTATAGCCAAATGCATAGCTCTATCTTGAGCCAAGGCCATCCATGCTTATGACTCTCCTTATCCTGCCCCTATCAGTGGTTGTATCCCATCTCCACATGCCTATAACTAGCTCATGGCCTCCACTACTAGTTTTAACTAGCTCTCCTGAGCTAGGCTAGATGGTACCATAGGATCATCTAATGTGGTAGGGTTTATGGTATCATCACCCCATCTAGAATATCATAGAGTGCTCCCATCACCAAGGATCTCCATCTTGTATCTTCCTTATCTACAAGATCTACAAAATTTAAATGAGATAGATATTAGATAACTAATATATATATATATATCTATAATCACAAATCTTATATAACTTGTATTTTATGTCAAAGATTAAAAATTCAACCATTTATTACATATCCTAGTGTCACCAATCACCATCTCCTCATCCATTGAGCATAGTCTCTCCATCAGCCCATCCCTTGAGCACCTCATCCATGGGAGGACTCCCAATCATATAAAACCCTAGGCTAACCATTTGTACATGTATCAAGCCTTACCATAGTGGTGCCTCTATAAACCATCTCTACCCTAGGCTAATTGATTGGTCATCTTGGATAACTACTCTATGTGCTCTTTCACCATTGGCATCTCTACTAGTGATGTTTGAGGTAGTTTTCACTCCTCATAATACAGTGCTAGTTTAGGTACCTATAACACTCCTACATCCACATCCATACCCTACTTTACTATTTTCTATCATGATCAGCTAGTTCATGGTCTCACATATTGTAGTCTGATCTCTAGTCTCATAACTAGTGCTCTTCCTCCTCTTCCCTTGAGATCTTTTGCATGCTGATCCCAAAATGTGGAAACCAATATAAAAGATACCAGATGAGGGATTCTGAACTATCCTAGTAATCATGACAATGGATGTGACTCTACCCACTAAGTGTAGTGCCCCATGATCTGCACTCTTGCTAACCTTGGTACCATTATCACTGAACTTAGCCAAACTATGGAAAATGTGTGCATAAGGATACCACATAATATCTCCTCATGTGACCACCTATAGTAATATCACATGGGGCATGGCCTACACCACCTGAGGTAATCAATCATCAACCACATGGGGTAACCCAGCTAGATGATACATCAAAAACCTCTCATATATCTAGGCACTAAATAATACCATTAGACCCCTGGTATTTTTTCCTCTAGACAACATCCATAAATATCATGCATAATCTTAACCTAAATAATAGAATCCAAGTCACAGAGTGCCCCCTACTCTAATATCAACTGACATAAGGCTATCACATATAGTAGTACCTTGTTATCTAACTTATGACATAGAAATCATGCTATCATAAGTCCTATCACAAAATTTTGTAGTCTAAATTATATGTAATATAGACATAAAATATACTCACACTCAATCCTAGGTAAATCCTATTTGAACAAGTCATCCACCAGGATAATGTCACATCTCTTCCTGATCATTTGGTATCCCCATGATCACCAACATCCCCTTATAAGAAGTCTAATTAATGTAGGGACATCCTTCATAGTGATACTAACCTATATGGTATCCCCATACACCACCCATCTAAAATTATTAATCAAGTTTTCTTAGGCTCCTAGTAATATGACCACTAGTTCAACACTCATCTCATCTCTATGATGCCTCCTAAGCCTAGCGCAACCAATCTAGCTCAATCCACATCTGTCAGGTGCTATAATAGATTTGGTATCCATGATACATCCACAAATTACAAAAAACTCTAGTTCCCTTACAACAATCCAACAACAAAAGATGTATTAGACCTCCATGTCACTTATAATCAAAATACATTCTTTTAACTTTTAACAAAAATAAACTTAATTTGCCTTAATTTATTCATTTCTTACCAATTTGACCTATTTTAAGCCTAGAAATTTTAGTAATTATTTGGTCACATTGGTCCTTATAAGTACTATATCAACAAATTTCCTATATTTCAATACTATATCGGCCACTTAGTAATAAACTAAGCTGACCCTATAATACTAGGTCAGCCAGTTAACCTTAAATAACTAACTCAAGCCTTTCATTTTTACCCTATTATATATATTAAACCTTTTTAATTAATAGACTAAGTTGGAAAAGGGGTACTATGTCAAAATTCCCCCCCAACCAACCATATTAGCAATTTCAAAAAAATATTCTCTACCTACTAGGTTGACTAGGTCGACCTAGTTCTTTAAATATGTTGACTCTTCGACATTTTGTAATAAATGCCTTAAAAATTTATTACTTTGATCCATTTTAACCTAGTTCCCCATTTGACCCCTAGTTTCCCTAACTACTTCCTAAAGTTCATTCTGGTTTCTAGATTTGGTCTAAAATTACAAATTTTTATATAATACTCAATTTCAAATAAAATACTCTAAAATTTTGAAATTCTTAGTTGCTTACCTATGTTATAATTGATATGGTCACTAATAATTATCCTCATCTAATCTATCATCTCTTCATCATATTATCTCTTTTAACTTTTTCTAGGTCTCTCAAAGATCTATTTTTCTCTCAAAACAGTCAAATAATAACAAATGAATTCTTTTTCACCCTATTTAAAGTTACTATTCATAAATATTTACCCTTTAAAATTTACCATCAAATTATTTTTTTTGATCATATATTTGTTTTTACTAACTAATTTTTAAACATAAAAAGATCTATAATCTTAATGTTATAGAGGATCTTTTCCACTATTATATGCCTATATTGTAAAAATATTAATTTTTTGCTCTTTTTATACTATTCTCTACATGTTCACCTAATGTTCTTCACATTGGATGTCTTCACATCTCTCACATATCCTTATTTATCTACAACACTAAGGTAGGTAAAGGTATGTGTTTTTTAATTTTATTATTTCATTTATCTTATTTTCTCCTTAGTTTATTTTACTTAACATCAACGTTATGTGTCATCATATTCTTTTCTAAAAGCACCATCTCATGTTATAATTATGTGACATGTTATGAGATTTGAGTGGGGCATATGTATACGCATACTATTTTCAAAATTTTATCAAAAAATAATTCTCTCTATCTTGTAGGAACCCATCGATTCTCAATCTCTCTAAGTATATGCCCTAAGGAGTGCACTGGGAAAGGGGTGGTTAGACCATTAATGATTTGTAGGATTTTTTTCCCTTTTTACACTTGTTATCTACACACTTTTATTCAAAAACCATTCCCCTAATCTTGTCCTTATCTTTTGTAAACTCCTCAATCATTTACCATCTTTTATTCCCATTTTCTAACCTAAAACCTCTTTTGATAGTTTACATGACTAGGTCAATTGGGTAAAACTTGCACTCTTATTAGAAAAACATATTTAGGGTTTAGGTCAGATCTTAGCTAACCTAGCCCATGACCTAATAAGTTATTGTCAATAATGATACTAGTTCAATTTGGTTGACCCTATTAGCAAAAACTTTAGGAAGGGTTTAGGGTTAAATCTGCCTATATATACACAATCATTTTTCCATTATTTAGAAAAGATAAGAAGAAGTAAGGGCTATTTTGCATCTTCTTATCCACCATTCTACTTGAGGAGAAATCTCAGGGTTTCATACTTTATTTAGAGATATGGATCTTGTCTTGTGGAGAAGTATTTAGATACATTGATAGGTTGTGTAGCCTATAGCTAATTTATCCTTATCATCCTTACATACCACAATAACCTCTTGTGAAGCACATTGTCCAAGGGAGAGATAGAGGCTTGGTGGGTTCATCTTCAAAGGTAAATATTCTTAAATTTGTTCCTCCTTTGTAAGAGTATATATATATACAATTTTATTTCTCTTCCATGCATTAGGATTACATATACATTGATGTGATTATATATCTTTTATTCATGTTTACTTTTATTGTTTATTATCCCCACTTTGTACCACAAGATTTGGTGAGTACTAGATTATATTTCTTTGCTTTACTTTTTATTAGTATATTGAATATAAAAAAATAGTATTTAATTAAGATTATTGTGTAGTTTTACTTTATTGGAGGTTTTGGAACCCTCCCTATTAATATTATTAGGGTAAAATATCCCCTAATTCAGTCTAGTGGATCCATATTTGTCATGTTCTTGATTATCTAATGTATCCCCAATCAAAAGTATAAGTACGGTCTACCTTCTTTGAGATAATATTAATTTATGGATATGATGCACTTATGATTACATATAGAAACTATCACACAAACATAATTAGAAATCCAAATAATCCAAAGAAGTACACAAACCAAGATATGTAAGATTGGAGGTAGCCACTACTCAAACATCATATTATAGATACTCTAGTTTCTATAAAACTATCAGAGTCTAGCAATAGGTGTGAGAGATGTGAAATATATATTAAGGTAAATAAATCTAGAAGATACAAAAATGAGACATGAAATGGTCCTCATATGGGTTTTGGCATATAAGTGCATGATAAGTTTCCCCATTTATAATTGAGTATTGATGTTTTTTCTATGATAAACATTACAAAAAAACTCAAGTTGCTCAAAACCTATAAACTTTTTCGAGTGATTGTTTAAATTAGCAAGTTGTGTGAAGAAGAAAAAATGTTTTTTTCATATAAAATAACTTTTGAATAGTATTATAGCTAGTAAAAATGCAATAAATTTCTCGATTAGTAAATAAATTAAGAATTTCAAATTGTTTTAGAAACAAAAAAACTAAGGCACACAAAACCAATAAAATGTTTTGAGTGATTGTGGTATTGTTCTACCACAATATGAAAATAATTGTCATTTTTTAAGAAAATTGATTTGTAGAAAAAAAAAGCACTTAGATGTCCAAATAGGAAAAATAATAGTTGAAAACATGCTAAAATTGGTCACACATTAATTTTTTTTGACATTTTTTCTAATGACAAAAAGAAAATTACACAAGTATCCACCTCATTCGGTCACATGTGGTGACAAGAAATAATACCCTTTATGACACATCCTTTTGTTTAATCATATTAGTGGGTGATGCCTATCCTGATAGGTGGTCAGACCCCCTCACAAAAAACTTGTATTTTTTAAATCAGTGCTCCTAGTTAATCTACATGCCTAGTTGGCATTATCTCGAATTCATCTAGTGTTCACATTCTATCAGACTATCCTTCATTTAACTTATTTTCATAAAATTCATGTCTCCTCAAAGACCCTTTTTTGGCACCTTGAATTTTTTAGTGGAGATATCTAAAAGCCTCTTTCTTAGTGCTTTGAGTTTCTTTTTAATTTTTCTCATGAAAAAACAATACTCCATTATAAATGGGTATCTTATTAGGCACTTGTATGTTAAAACCCATATGATGACCATTTAATGTCTCATTGGAATATCTTTTAGTTGTATTTATATGAATTATATATTTAGAATATCTCACACCTACTAACATATTTTGATAGTTTTAGAGTGACTAGAGTATCCATAGGATGATGTTCAAATAGTGGTTGCATCCACTCTTACATATCTTGGTTTGTGTACTTATTGGCATTTTTTTGTTTTTTGATTATGTTTGTGGGATAGTTTATCTAGCCATATTATGGATCCATTTCATATTAAATACCTTCTTACTATCTTGGTGATCTTTAGGTTTCATTATCACCATTGCCACTAGTTACATCAATAGACATATGCATTGTTACCATCTCCTAGTTTAACATTTAGGGGGGTGTTCAAGAAATGCTTCCTTGAGTTCATTTCACTACCCATTACGTTATATTCCAATGTTTATTTTGATTGATCCATGCATTCATCACCATTTCCTACATAACTTGGTAGTTATAGTGACTCAACATCCATGCATTTTGGTAAAATCAATTAGCATCCATAGGGACACTCAACTTCAAAACTGATTTAGGTAGAGTCTTATGATCTTATTTCAATTTTGTTTCTATGGGTTTTCTCCTTCTCTCTTGTGCTTGACGAGATAATTTTTTACATGGGTACTTCATCATGCCTTGTTACTAGGACCCATTAGTTTTTTTACACATTTTTAGTTTCATTTCTTCCTAAGTTACACTTAAGGGGGGGGGGGGGGGGTGTTGGTCTAAAAAAGTTTCTCACTAAAACTAGTTTTACCTTTGGGTTCCTTTCACACTTATTCATTTTAAGCTTACTAGGAGTTAATAGTGTGCATAGATGTTTAGTGCATAATTATATGCACATGTGTTTAGTGAATAATATAGTCATTCTATTATGAGTAGACCACACCCCACTATGGGTTGCCTATCAATTTATCCTCCACTTTAGTGTGTACACATAGTGTTGACATACCCACTATGGGTTATCTACCCCTCTCTCTCTTTCCTATATATTAAATACTCTAATAGTGCATTTTTATTCATAATATTCAACACTACTGAAGTCCCTATAGATGATCCAATGGGCATATGGTATATTATATACTAACCACCTCCAAATCAAGGTTCATTCCATAGCATTATTAGATGCATATAGGTTAACAAGTCGAATAATTTAATTGTCAAAATAAAAAAGGGTATAGATGACCTAATGGGTGGGGTATGACTCTAAAGAAACCACATTTTGAGAAATATCAAGGTCCAAAAGAGTGATGACACCTCCATGACTAGGTTCATGATAAGTGCCCTAACATAAAATAACTAGGCTAGATAGTGATATTAACAAAATAAAGAAGGAATTCAGAAATATTGACTTATTTAATGTAGATATCTTTCATGTGAAAAAAGTTTTGATAGTTATTCCTGAACATATACTTACAAATTGGATCAGTAAGACCTTGAACATTACATGAGGAGATTAACATTAGGAAATATTGAGATTCATTTCATTTCCCTCTATAAGGTATTTGAGGGTTGTAAACTGATTAAGATCCATATTATGCACCATAGAATCACCTACCTAGAAAGTATGCCTTTTATTTGGTATATGCTCATCATCCCTATAAGGTTAGGGGATATGGAATGATGTAGAATAGCCTTGTAGTTGAGAGTAATGGAATTTATCTTAAATCCTAAATATGTCACCTAAGAAGGGGTTTATGAGGATGGATCTAGAATAGTATAAAGTGGTGAAGGAAAAAAAGTAGGAACTTCTTAAGGTGTGTGATAAATAAGAGGTGGTGCCTTAACTGGTGTAGGATAATTTGTTTTGATAATAGATGTTGAAGATATAAGACCACATGTGGTTTGGTATATAATAAACTAGGGTTTGACATTACCACATGGTAAATTATTTGTCTTATTAGTGACTATGGTCTAACTACCAAAGTTATCATTTTGGGGTTTGGAGTTAGACCCACCTTTTTCTTAAGGAGTAGGAGGAATGGGGAACATTAAAGGTCATTATTGAATCATATTATCTAATGATTTACACTTGAATAAAGTGTTTAGAAAACTAATATAGAGCACATGTTATGTGAACTAATTTTTCCCACTTTAATATCTATGGACTCCTTAAGGTATTTAGCTAGGTCAACTTTAACACATACCATTTTTTGAGGATGTGATGTGTATAACTTAGATTGTAAATGGTACATGTACCATCCTAAGGGTTTAATGAGTTGGTCGATGAATCCCCATAAAGGGAGAGTCAAACTAGGGAATTTTATCCATAGTGGGATCTAAAGATTGCCTTGCTTAAAGACTTTAAAGTCTCGAGTCTAATGAGAAAATGAGTAACATGTTACAAATAAACTAGGGGCCATGAATAAGTATGGATATGTAATGTGTTGGGTTATAAAATTGAAACAATATAAAAACCCTTGGTAAGGTTTTGGACTCCTTCCAATTTCAGACCATGGCCTTTTTGATGGTTGTGGACCCATTGTTTTAATAGGATCTCAAGAGGGACTCTACCTATAAAGTAAGTAAACAAAGTGAAGGTTTCAAAATAACTACAAGCTTTATCAAAATATTTAAAGTCAAGCACAACATTAGGTAAATGATTGTCTAGGTTATAGATAATATCTCATGGTATACCTTTGGTACAAACTTTCTTGCTTGTTTTGATGCCATTGATACTCAAAATCCCACCATATTTCATTGCATCCAAATATGCATAAATGTTGGAGGAATAATATAATACTTTTTTTGAAAATTCTCCCAAAGGGTGGAGTTCCAACCCAAATAAACACATAAATGCACAATAAAAACATAATTTTCTTTCTTAGGTCTACTAAAGACCAACGGGGTGACATACAAAATTGAAAACCTAAAAGTTTGCATACATCTATCTCTTTACATGGATTTGAATTCATCTTCATTAGATATAATTATTATAATTAAAAAAATAAAATATTATATAAATATATTAAATATATTATAATTTTTTTATTTTTAATTTTAGATTTTTAATATGTTATAAGACAAATTAATATTATTTATAGTTTAAAAAGTATCAAATTTAACTCTAAATTCTAGAATCCCTTCCTCTTGTGTGGTATCCAAGTTTTAAATTAGACTATCCATTAAAACTTTTTTGGGCTTTTAATGTTTGTGCATGCATGCATGCATGTGTGTGTGTGTGTGTGTGTGTGTGTGTGTGTGTGTGTGTGTGTGTGTGTGTGTGTGTGTGTGTGTGTGTGTGTGTGTTTGTTTGTGTGTGTGTGTGTGTTTGTGTGTGTGTGTGTGTGCACGCATGCACGTGCATGTGTGTGTATGCATGAGTGTGTGTGTGTGTGTGTGTACATGTGCGTGTGTGTGTGCGTGTGCATGTGCATGTGTGTGTGTGTGTGTGTGTGTGTGTGTGTGTGTGTGTGTGTGTGTGTGCATGTGCATGTGTGTGTGTATGTGTGTGTGCATGTGCATGTGTGTGTGCATGTGTGTGTGTGTGTGCGCGTGTGCGTGTGCGTGTGCGTGCATGTGTGTGTGTGTGTGTGTGTGTGTGTGTGTGTGTGTGTGTGTGTGTGTGTGTGTGTGTGTGTGTGTGTGTGTGTGTGTGTGTGTGTGTGTGTGTGTGTGCACGCGTGTGCGCGTGTGTGTGCATGTGTGTGTGTGCATGTGCATGTGTGTGTCCATACATATGTATGTGCATATGTGTAACCATTTAAAATAAAAAGGATAATTTTAGTGGTCTATCAATTTTTTTTTAAATTATAATTATATCTTGAGGTGAAGTCCCAATAGTGTAAATTTCAACTACAAAATGATTTTTAAAATGGGTTACATATTTTGGTTGAACAACCTCAACTACTATCTAATTAATCTTTAAGCATTGCCTACATTTAAATTCTCCAAACATGTCTCAAACTACATGCAATTATCCCACATATATGTGTGAATGTGTAACATCTTAATCAATTTAGAATGTAATGTATGGATTTTGACACTTGGTACCACATAACTTTAACTTTCATTTATGTTCATAATTATCTCTAAGGCATTCCTTTGATGGATTTTAAGATTTGTATGCTTTTATAATAATTTCTCAAGAGAGTGTTAGTGGTTTTTTAAAGTTTTCTGGGATTTTTCTAGATCTTTCTAGGTAAGGTTAACCTTAGTATTCATTTGTATTTATAGCTGACTCTTCATTATTTACAACTATGATCAATTTATGAAATGTGTCTATCTATTTTTGGTATTGACCGAGGAGTGAAAATCAATGATCTAAAATATGAAAAAGGTATATGTAGGATTTCATAATGTTCTTGTTCACCTTAGGTTGATCTTAAATAGGTGTATCTAAAAAATAAATATTTCCAAGTTAATAAGTGGGTAGACAAATAGAAATAAAGTGTGCACAAGAGTAAAATGTATACGTAATGTCTAAATATGTCAATGTGTGCCAAAGTTTGTCATCAAAATGTATAATAACAAATTTAAGTGTATACATAACACTACATTGGTATGTTAATATATGTAAATAAAAATATGGTGCTAGTTTTAGTCTTTCCCATGTACTCAATGGATGGATCTAAATTTATTGTATTCAAAGTTTATAATAGAAGTACCTAAAGTATCTTAAATACCTTATTTTAATAATTTTTTTATTGATATGTTTACATGCATAAATATCATTCACCATATCATTAAATGGGCTTAAATTACAATCACCCACACTACCAATCAACCCAAAACATACACTCCATGTAATATTCATATTAAATTTTTTAATTTAATTAAAAATTTAGCTCAAAATCAAAATTTTAAAAAGTTTAGAATGCAAGGGGAGGTCTTGAAGTAATCAATTTACATGCCTACAACTTCCACAATATTCTATATAGGGGGAAATATTTATTCAAAAATTAAGTTAGCCTACACATCTCTATATTTTTTCTACAATTTTATATGGATTATGTTATTGTATAGTGTCACCTTCACATCTTGTCAATCGATAAAATATTATGCGATACACTTTTCCAAGAATACTTCCATGTCATGTATTATTTTCCTAGAAGTATTTTTTAGAAAGGTTTTTTAAAACTTTTTATTGTCCATTCTAATTTGGATCACTACTCAACACTCACATGTTATTTGTTACCCTATTTCCTTTCCAAAATGTAATGTTAAATGTTTTATCTTCATCCTAACAAACAAGTTATTTTATTCATCATGTATTTTTGAATATCTTTTAATATTATATTTATTTGGTATGTTTTGTGTGTGATCATATTTTGAATTATTTATAAAACTACTACATTTAGTAATTAAAACCTAATATCATAAACAACATCAAAAGAAGGGATAAAAGAACAATTAGATAATCAAGTATGAATTTTTACCATCCTTTTGTCCCATACAACTCCTCTCCAATATACTCAAGTGGATTCAAATGTTAAATTTGATGGAGTGTGGATTTCTTGACTTGATCTTCAAAGTGACTGCAATGGCTTCTTTTGATTATCAAATGGATTGGAAAGAGTATGAGGATTCTTGACAATGGATAATTATGATAGTATAGTGGAGGCTTAGTGACTTGGCCATGGATCAATCATGGATTATAAATTATGGTTGTAACTTCCCCACTGGGATCTACCTAGAAATACATGATTTTTTTAAAATTTAAACACATATACTATAAGTAGATTACACCATAAAAATCTAGGCAGTGATCATATAATATAATCTAAGTGAAATAACTATAAATAAAGCATACAATATCACAATTAAAATATAGAAAGTAATTATAATTAACCAGTCATGAATGATACATGCCTACAGACTCTAATGTCAATGTATAATAAGTAATTAATTACAAATGTTTATGATAATTTTTTAATAAGAAGTAAAATATAATATAATGTACATATATAAGATACATGTCTCCTCGGAGCATAGTTCTCAAACTCTAGTATCTATGGCAATGTAAAGTGTCATCTCAAAAATAGTACTACTATGGGGAGGGAGGGCATCATCCAAGTGTTTTTCCACACCAACCATGAACCAATAGTCCCCCACACTAGTCTTGTTAGGGAATGGCCCTACCTTCATAGATGAGTAGGTATTGATGGCGTGGGAATCTAGAGAGACAAGATAGTACTTATATGTTGTATGCTTTCTAAAACTAAACATGTAATGTATCATAGATAACCCATTTGAGTTTAAGATGGATAACTTTGGACTCAATACATTTTCACCCAACCAAATTTGAATGCTATTTAGAGATGTTATCTTGAGTTTTTGTCTGATTACAATTTCAACATCAATTATATAAAAGGTAAGGAAAATAAAATCATTGATGCCCTCAGTTGTAGAAGGTCTATAGTAACCATAGCTACTATCAAGAGTACTTTTAAGGATTGAGTGATTTAATTCTCTCTAGGAGAAAAATGTTATGATCAAGCCAAAAAAGCATTGTTTGAGAATGTTCAAATGGTATAAAGGATTTATATTAGAGAGTGATGGTCTTTTTCATTATAATGGAAGGATATATATGCTAAATTGAGAGAATATATAGATCATAATGCTAAAAAAACTAGACAATGCCCCATATTAAGGATATATAGGAGTAACCAAGCTCATGGTAGAGTTTAGACCATTATATTTTTGGAAGGAAATCAAAAAATATGTAGTAGAATATGTATCACATTGTCTATAATGTCAGTGAGTGAAATTTGAGCATGTGCATCCAGAAATTATTTTTATATCCATATGATATACTAGAATGGAAGTGGTAGGTTATCTATATGGACTTTGTCCAAGGTTTATTGATGTCATAGAACAAGCATGATATGATTTTGGTAGTTGTTGATAAACTAGCCAAGGTGGCCCATTTTATTCCAAAAAATTTGATAGATGATGCACCTACCCTTGGGAAGAGATTCATAAAAAAAGTGTATCTATTTCATAGATTTATAGAGAAGATATTCTAAATCATGATGTAAAGATGACTTCAAGATTTTTGATAACTCTCAATTTAGATTTGGGTACACAACTATATTTTAGTATAGCATATCACCTAGAGATTGATGGATAGACTAAGAGAGTTAATCAAGGATTAGAGGGTATTATTCATATGTATTTCATGATAAAAAATACAATTATGAATATTATATTCCATTATTTGAGTTTGATTATAACAACTCATATGAATTAGCTTTAGAGATGTCACCATTTGAGGCACTGTATGGTAGGAGGTGTAAGACACCATCAGTTGGAATAGGTTAGAGGACAAAGTAGTCTTTGGACCTGAGATGATTTTAGAAATGGAGGATAAATTTATATTAATCAAGTAGAGATTTACTGAGACCAATGATAGATAAAAGAGTTATGTAGATCTAAAGAGGATAGAAAGGTACTTTATAGTAGGTGATAAAGTATTCTTATGGGTTAAGCCACATAAGAGCTTGATTAAATTTGAGAAGTCATAAAAACTATCACCAAGATATGTGTGAATTTAAGGTGTTATAAGTGGTCAATATTATAGAGTATAAACTTGCATTACCACCATCCCTAGCTATATTACATAATGTCTTCAATGTTTCTTATCTTAAGACATATATAGCTAATCCTATACATGTGTTGGATTGAAATTATTTGTAGGTTCTAGATCCTAAGGTGGTCATGGTAGAGCCAATATGTATAATAGACACTCGCAAATGTTATTTGAGTAATAGAGAGATGGCATAGTACAAGGCCTAGTGGGACCAATAATCTAATAATAAAGCTACTTAGGAGGACTATGATGAGTTATATAGGATATTTCAACATTTATTTGATTGATTAGATACTATTATACTATGTTATTTTTATGTTGAAAAAAATTAATTCATAACTTATGTTTGAATAAGAGTCATCTAGGATGATGACTAGCTTTAGGCGGGGGAGGATGTTACATCTTGATTTCTCACTAAGAAAACTATTTGATTATCCATGGATATTTATAGTTGACACATTTGATTTGGTTAATTTTGATTAAGCTATGAGATATATGTTTTTATGGTAAAGTATGATATTGCTTAAATTACATGTTTACATTGCTATGAGTTAGTTGTAGTGTATGTGTTTACATTACAAACATGTTGATGTGTTATTTTAGTTATATTTTATGATATATGTATATCATGATGTTATGATCTCTTTATGATCTAATTTTGATTGATCTATAGATTGCTATTATTTATTATTATTGAAAACTTTAACTAAAATATGTTTAGTGAGACATTATCATTTCAAGAGTATGATTTACATGTTTATGCAATATATTACAATATAATGGGTTTTCTATGATACACTACATGTTTAGTTTTATAAATCATACAACACATGGGTAATGGCTTGTCCCTCTAGATTCCCATGCCATCATTATCTACTTGTATATGAAGGGAGGGCCATTCCCTGATGAGATTATTTTAGGGGATCATTGGTTCATGGTTAGTGTAGAAAAGCACTCGGATGATGCTCTCCCTCCCCATAACATTACTATTTTTGAGGTAACACTTAATATTGACATAGATACCAGAGTTCAAGAACTATTCTCTAGGGAGCCATGTATGTTATATATGCAAATTATATTGTATTATACTTGTTATTGAAATATTATCATGAATAGTTTTAATTACTTATTTATTGTACATTGGCAATAGTGTTTTAGGCATGTATTAGTCATGACTAGTTAATTGTAATTCATTTTTATATTTATATTATGATGTGTTTCTTGTGATGGATAGTGATTATAGATGTATGATGTTGTATGCTTCATTTATAGTTATATCACTTAGAGTATTTTATATAATCATTGGTTATATTCTTGTGGTGTAATCTATTTATAGTATATGTGTTTTAATTAATTTTTTTCATGTATTTCTAGGTAGATCCAAATGGAGATGTTACATGTGGTATTATAGATATGAATCATACAATAATACCTAATGATTCCACTAATTTTTTCATATCCTTATATTGACAAAGAAAGGATTGTGAAAGCTAGAGTTTTTGAAGAGGGTCTATTGCATGCCAATGACAATAACCCTCAATTTGATCCTAGCTAATTTTCCACCAAGAAATCAACAAAAATGGATCAGATTCTCATAGCCATGAGTAAGACTAGGGATTGGATTATAGCTTTCGATTAGGTTGTTCATGTCTCTAAAGAGGAATATTTTTAGGAGATACCTGAAGATCATTCCACTAAATAGGAAAATCCTTAGGATGCTAGAGCTCAATTAGCTATGGAGCTAGATAGAAACATGAAGAAGGTGAACCACCTACATTAAATGGGACTATTGTAGGTGATGGAGCTAATGCATGGCTTACTAAGACAAAAAAATTATTTTGAGATTTGAAACTACTTTGAGGTCACTAAGGTAGTTTGGAGAGCATACTAGTTGTTTGGAAAAGCAGCTACATGGTGGGCCAATAAGAACTTGAAAATGAATATTAACTTGACCAACACTACTTGGGATCAGTTTTTGGCATTAATTATGTCATGGTGGATCCCACAACTTTATTTTAATTAAAAAATCATAGATTTATAGAATCTAAAGTAGAGTGACTTGGTAGTGAATGAGTAATGGGATTAGCTAACCAAAATTAGAAAGTATGTACATCAGTACTAGGGAAATGAGAGGTTTTAGATTAGAAAGTTTATCATGGGTTTGAAAACCTAGATAGTTGGAGAGGTAGATGTTCATGAACCTTCAACCATGGACTAGGTCTTTGAGAAGGTGGTCAAATAAGAACAGAAGTTAAAGTTTCTTTCATAGGCTAAGAATAAGTTCAAGAAAAAGTTTAGAAATTCTAAGTCAACCTTCAAGAAGAAGAATTGGAAATAAAGGAGTGGATACTCTAGCAAGTAGTTTAAAAGCTAGAATTTTAAGTTCAACAATAGTTTAGGAAATAAGAAATATGGTAATGGATCCAAAGGTAATTTTAAAGGAATCTAATAGAATGGTAGGAAAGGATCTCCTGGAGGTTATTTAATTTATGTATATCACCATCATGCTCATGATTGCATTTAGGACAAGTTAAAGGGAAAAGGTCATAATCCTCAATAGGGAAGTTTTCAATAATGGATTCATCTAGTAGTCGACAATTGATAAGCTGAATTTTAGGCATTACCCATAGAGCTATTAGGTACTTTGTTTGACCATCTAGTTTCCATTTTGATAGATACAATAACCATATAATGTTTTCTAGCTCTTAGGATGCTTAGTAAGTTAACTAGAATATCTAGAATAATGGCAAATCTATGGTCATTATAGTATGAGAATGACTCAAAAGTCATGGTCGATAAGTGTTTAGTTGAATCAGAGATTAATTTACCCAAATTCATAATAGTTTTGGATCTATATATAACACCACTAGGATCATATTATGTGATTTTAAGATTTAACTAGATTGCAAAACATAAATCCAAGCTTGACTTCCATCTAAAGAAGGTTGAGTGTTTGGATGATTTTGGAAATCATACACAAATTCAAGGTGAGAAAAGAGAGTTGAGGCTTAGGTATATTTTTGATGTGCAACTATAGAGATCCCAAGGAAAAGGGTGCCAAACATTTATCATCAAGATAAATGAAATGGAGGAAACTAAATAACCATCTATCAAAGATTACCCATTTCTTATAGATTTTCATGATGTGTTTCCATTAAAGTTTCTTAGATTACCTCCTAGATGTAAATTTAATTTTTCTATCAACATCATACTTAGTTCAAAACCACAGTATAAGGCACCATATAGGATGATAACCACTAAGCTAGTTAAATTTAAGCCTCATCTCTAGGAATTGTTGGTAAAAGGGTTGATCAGGACAAGTGTGTCACCATGGGGTGCACCAGTTATCTTTGTTAAGAAAAAAGATGGTACCCCTTGACTTTGCATTGATTAAAAAATGTTAAACAAGGAAAATATCAAAATAATGTATCTTCTACCTTGTATTGATGATATTTTTGATCAAATATGGGGATCAATATTATTTTATAAGGTTAATCTAAGAGTGAGATACCATTAATTGAGAATATTATGAAGACAACATTCAAAAATTGGTACAAGCACTATGATTTCACCATGTTACCATTTATGATGACTAATATTATGATATAATTAATGAATCTAATTAAATTCATGGTCAAATATTACCTTGATCACTTTGTTTTGTTTTTTCTAGATGACATTCCTATATACTCAAATAATGAAGAGGAGAATTTTCAGCATCTGGGACTAGTTTTGCAATGGTTGTTAAACCAAAATTTATATGAAAAGTTGTCTAAGTGAGAATTTTTATAAGAAGGAGTTAAATATTTGGGACATATTATCTCTATAGATAGTATCTTAGTAGATCTAAGAAATATTAGAGCCATTATAGAGTGGCTGACAACAAAGAATGTGCATGAGGTAATAAGTTTCATGGGGTTAACAGGCTATTATGGGAGGTTCATTATGAATTTTTCTAATATATCTAATCTAATTACTTCTTTACAATATAAGAACCATAGTTTTGTCTAGATAGAGAAGTGTGAAGTAGTTTTTTAGGAATTGAAAATAAGGCTTAGATCAACATTAGTGTTAAGATTCATGGGCCCCAATGATACGTTTTTAGTGATCACAAACATGTCAGGTGATGGACTAAGAGGAGACCTTATGCAGGATGGTGTAGTGGTAGATTATGAGTCACATAAGCTAAATCCTTATGAGGTGAAATATGACCCTCATGACCTGTAACTTACAATAATTGTACATGCATTACAAGTTTAGTGGTATTACTTAGGAAAACCATTTCAGCTCAAGATGGATAACTTGTGATTCAATTACATTTTCACCTAATTAAATTTGAATGTTCATTAAATACACTGGTTGAGTTCTTGTATGATTACAATTTTGACATTAACTATATCAAAGGCAAGAAAAATAAAGTATTTGATGCTCTTAGTCACATAAGGTACATAACAACCATAGCTACTATTAAGATTACTTTCAGGAATCAAGTGATTGAATTTTGTCCAAGGGACAAATTTTATGATTAAACTAGAAAAGCATTGTCTAAGAATACTCAAAATCCTTGGTATAAAGGATTTCGATTGGAGATTGATGGTTTTTTACATTATAATGGAAGGATGTATGTGCTAGATGAAGAGAATATATGGATCATAGTGTTAAAATAATTACTTAATGCACCCATATTCAAGACATCCAATAGTAAGCAAGCTCATGAAAAATCTTAGACCACTGTATTTTTGAAGGGAATCAAGAAAGATGTAGCAGATTATGTGTCACATTGTTTATAATGTTAGTGAGTGAAAGATGAACATGTAAATTTAACTAGATTTTTATATCCACATGATATACCAGAATGAAAGTGGTAGATGATCAATATGAACTTTATCCAAGGTTTATCGATGCCATAGAATAGAAATAATATGATCTTGGTGGTTGAAAAATAACCAAGGTGGCTCATTTTATGTTAGGAAATTTTATTGATGATGCACATACCCTTACAAAGAGATTCTTAAAGGAAGTGTATAGGTTGCATGGATTTCTAGAGAATATCATTTTAGATTGTGATCAGAAGGCGAGTTTAAGATTTTGGGTAACTCTAAATTTAGCTTTGGGTATGTAGCTAAATTTAAATACAACATATCACCCAGAGATTGATGAATATATTGAGAGAATTAATCAGGTGTTATAGGATCTTATTCATATGTACTGCATGGATCAGAAATACAAATGGGAATATTATCTTCCATTGGTTGAATTTTCTTACAACTCATATCAATAGCTTTGAATATGGCACCATTTGAGGCACTATATGGTAGAAGGTGCAATACATCCATTAGTTGGGATATGTTAGAGGACAAGGTAGTCTTTGGACATGAGATGCTTTTAGAAATGGAGGATCAAGTTATATTAATCACGTAGAGATTAGCCAAGGATAATGATAGGCATGAGAGATGTGCAAATCTAAATAGGATGGAAAGGCACTTTTCAACATGTGATAAAGTATTTTTATGATTTAAGCCACATAAGAGCTTGATTAAATTTGGGAAGTTAGCAAAATTATCACCAAGATATGTGGGACCCTTCAAGGTGTTAGAGTGGTTGATCCTATAGCATATAGGCTTGCATTTCCACCATCCTTAGATATATTACATAATATCTTCTATGTTTCTTATCTTAAGAAGTATATAGATGATCTTACACATGTATTGGATTGGAATACTTTATAGGTTCTGGATCTTGGGGTGGTCATGGTAGAACCAATCAAGGTAATTGACACTGACAAATTTCATTTGAGTAATAGAGAGATGGCATAGTGCAAGGTTTAGTGAGACCAATACTCTAAGAATAGTGCTACTTGGGAGGACTAATATGAGTTATATAGGATATTTACACTCTTATTTTCTTGATTAGATACTATTATACTATGTTATTTTTTTGAATAATATTTTAATTTAGAACTTATGTTTGAATAAGAGTCATTTAGGATGATGACTAGCTTTAGGGGGAATGATGTTATATCATAATTCCTAACTAAGAAAACTACTTGATTATACATGGATATTTATAGTTTATACATTGGATTTTATTAATTTTGATTAAGCTTTGAGATATATGTTGTTATGGGACAATTGGATATTACTTAGATTACATGTTTACATTTCTATGAGTTAGCTATAGTGTATGTGTTTACATTATAAACACGTTGATGTGTTATTTTATTTATATTTTATGATGTATGTATATCATGATGTTATGATATAACTACTCGCTTGTTGAGAGGTTGACATAGGATAACTCATCCCTAACAACATGATAGAGAGAGATCATCATCAGAGAGGGTATTATAAATGGAGATGTTAGAGGAGATAGAGAAACTGGCTATAACCCTACACACACCACATTAGTTAGCACTTGTTAGAATGCATAATAAAATGATTATAATAGTGTGTTTATATGTTCTTTTATTAAATAATTATTTATCATGATTTAAAATTATATTTTAAATGATTTAATGGAAATCATTTTGTGTGATTAGCATGTTTAATTATTAAATGATAGTATAAAATGTGATTTGTACAGTTAAATTAAGTATGGATTATTAGTTTAAGAAATTATCATTAAATTTATATGGCATTAGGAGGATTCTAATTAAATTAGTGAAATTTAAAAAATATATATAATTAATGTAAAAATGAATAAAAATTTCTTATTAAGGGAAAAAATGAAAAAAGAAGGAAATCAAAAAAATAATAAAAAAATAAAAAAAATAAAATGGTCTAAAATTAAGAAAAACAAAAAGAAGGAAATACATAACAATATTAAAAAGAAAATTAAAAAAGAAAAAAGAAAAAAGAAAAATATTTTTTTAAAAAAGACTACACCCTTCTTATCTTAACATAAAAGATGAAAAGAGGATCATAAGTATTTATTACAAAAGGAGAAAAGCATAGCACAGAGGGAGAGAGGAATAACAAACAAAGGAAAAACATAGAAGAGGCATTTTAAATAGAAGGAGAATAAGCAAGGACAAATAATAATGAGAGAAATTACAAGCTATTAGGTAGGCCATTTTATTAAATTTATATATCTATACATGCTAGAGTTCACATATTTAGTGATCTAGTATGTGTGTGTATGTGTTTGTCATAGAATGAATTAGTAAACCAAATACATGTATGATATTCTAAATACAAACCACTGAGCATATATTAGGTATATATATCAGTGAGTAAGAGACTCAATGAAATAATAAATATAGATGGGGTGATTTAGGTTCTATAACAATTATAATAAATAGAAAATGAGTAACAAACATGGATGGGTAATTTACATCCTATATTAGAACTATTCGTCGATAAAATTGAATGGAAATAGATTAATTATCTATATTTATTTATAAATTGATCTTAGTGAGTTGGTAGTGCTACCCCAAGATTGACTTACTATGATGCCTAATTGACATATGAAGTCAAAGTCCCTTAGGTACTTGATGCTTTATTTAGTATTAAAATCAAATAATAGGGCATTTACTTAGATAACATATTAATTGATTTTCATTACTTAAATAATAGAAACCTTATTTAGATGCTACAATCTGGTAGCAAAAGAGATTCTTAGTATGCTTGACTACAAGACTAGACTGGGTGTGGTGACCCACTGAAGCTAAGAATTTAGGCAAATTGTATAAATATATATAGTGAATTAAAATACATTAAAATATAATTGTTATTTGATAGTTAAAAAAATAGATAAGGTAGTGATTTAGATGTTTCATGCTCATAAAATCTAACTATGTGTTAGGCATCAACCCACCCATAGAAAATAAGTTTCTTTGATTAATAAAAGTAGGTGATTTTAATATGTAGGGAACTTGATAATCTGAGCGGACTTATTGAACAATGTTGACCCATCAATTAATATACTTGGTGATTCAACTCATTCCCCACATCCTACTAGTGTAATGTATAATATAATAGGTTATTTACTAGTTTGTAGGGTAGTTAGTTTGCATATTATTTATTTAAGATATTGTTTTTGGAAATTAATATACTTTATGAGCTGAGTTTGGGTGGTGACCCATCAATGAGTGTAATTTAAAATAATAGTAAAACCTAGGTGATATGTAGTAACATAATAGATGTAGAGCTAAAAATATATGATAATATATATGTAATAGTATATGTCTTATTTATACAATGGTTTAGCTAATTCATTTATGATATAACGCTATTAATAAAATTACAAAGATAGTTATTAACAAGCTAAAATAATTATGGAATGATTGTATGCTAATATACTTGTACCAATAGTTGAGTATTATACATATGGTATTGTCCTATATGAATTATAAGTGGGATTAATAATTTTTATATATCTATAAAGAACCAATGATCTAGAAGTTGGGCGATCTAAAGTGATTCCACCAGGAAGATTATGGTAATAACATATAAAGTAGGCTATAAGATAAAGCCATTACTTATTATGTATAAAACAAGAATAATTTAGAAATGAAATGATTTATTGAATAATATTATGTCATTATTATTCTTATTTTTTAATTGAATCTATACCCAATATTCATAGATATAAAACAAGAATGATCATATTGATCAATGTTGTATGACATTGATTGAATTCTCTAAAAATGCATTTATAGTTGGTCAAGTTTGATGGATAGTCCTATATGTTCATATGACTTGAAATAATGGTTTAATAATTTCCAAATAATTACTACTTATAAGTAGGTTATGAAATTAGTTTTTATCCATTACACCAACATATGTAGTCATCGGTATACTAATATCATAATATGTTTTAGATAAACATGGGAAACATAAATAAATAAAATATAGCTGTTCAATATCATGTGATAAGCCTTATGATATGCTAGAAATCACTTATTATATATACCTAGTGGTACATAACCCATTGTATGGATATATAATTATAAAAAACTATGTATTAATGAATTATTAATATTATACTTAAAAAGAACATAGGTATACTTATGCCATTATCTTATACTTGAACGTAGTGGTGTGTTCTTATAATTATAGTTCCACATATGGTTATAAACTATATTATATAATTATGTATAATAGAGCTTTATGAATTACATGCATATATTCCCTGAGAATATAACAAATGCTAAAATGGAGTATTCTATGTTTTGTGTGAACTGAGACTTGATTTATTATATCTAATTGCTTGAATAAAAACTTATTTTTTGTGGATTTATGACCACTTTATTGGATTGATTATGGTTTTTAGAAGTTATATTTAGGAACACTAGACTATGATAATATGGGTTATCATAGGGTGTAGTATGTTTGAAAATTAATTGTGGAAATTAGAAACTACAATTAAATATGTATTTTTCCTAGGTGGTATAAATTGTAGTCATTATTTCTAGTATGGGATAGATAATAATGTGAGATGCATTCATACATTTGATGGGATAAATTTATTATTTTCAATTACTCCTATACTTAGTATGTATGTTATATGATTTCTAGTAGGATGTAAATTATATGAATATTTTGGTTATATTACATTAAAAAAATGTGTATTGATGATAATAAGTAAGGAATGAGACATTTTTCATTTGATTACTAACATCACAATGCCAGATGAAGGAACTATGATCAAGTGGTGTGTATGAATTTTGACTGATCTATAGATTGCTATTATTTATTATCCTTGAAAACTTTAGCCAAAGTATGTCTATTAAGACATTGTCATTTCAATAGTATGATTTACATGTTTATGTGATATCTTGTAATAGGACAGGTTTTGTATAATACACCACATGTTCAATTTTATAAATCTTAGAACACACAAGTACTAGCTTGTTTCTCTAGTTTTTTGTACCATCACTATCTTCTCATCCATAAAAAGAGGGCCATTACCTAATGGGATTAATGTATGGGATCATTGGTCCATGTTTAGTGTGGAAAAGCACTTGGATGATGCTCTCCCTCCCCACAACAGTACCATTTTTGAGATGACACTTAAGATTACCATAGATACTAGAGTTTGGAAATTGTGCTCTGGGGAGCCATGTATTTTATTTATGTATATTATATTGTATTGTACTTTCTATTGAAACATTATCATGAAGAGTTGTAATTACTTATTTATTGTACATTGACAATAATGTATATAGGCATGTATTAGCCATGAATGGTTAATTATAGTTACTTTATATATTTGTATTATGATGTGTTTCTTATGATGGATAGTGATCGGAGATGTATGATTTTGTATGATTCATTTATAGTTATCTCACTTAGATTAATTTATATGATCACTGGTTAGATTTTCATGGTGTAATCTATTTATAGTATATGTTATGTATGGAGTGACTTATGTTTGCAGTGGCTATGTATTGTACCACAATGATTGAATATTTATAATTACTTTATATGTTTGTATTATGATGTGTTTCATATGTTGATAGTGATCAATGACTATTAGATATTACGTGCTTGTTTATAATTATCTCACTTAGAGTATTTTGTATGATCACTGAAGAGATTCTCATTATGTAATCTATTTATAGTATATGAGTCCATTAGGATCTACCAAATGCATACATTAAATATATGAAACTAGGTGACCAAAGTGGTATCGATTGGTTATGTACATATTTTTACAATACAAATATCTACTACTAATTTTCATAATATGTATTTGATTCTAACTCTTCTATAACTTCTTGATGGTATGAGGTGGTCCTATAGCGTATATCAACTAATCACTAACCATTTATATTACATCAATACATTTATTCAAGTCCTTGCACTATAAAATTAAATCACTACATATTTTAGAGTAGTCGCTACACTACTAAATAGATCATTGCATAGTCTTTAATTAGCACTATACAACATACAAAACCTACAAACCCATCTAGGAGGTATAATAATTTGGTCTTAAGGATGGACTGTTAACATATTCATAGGATAAAATCCATAAATTCCATAATTGACTATTTTAAACTTGTGCATTTATTTATAGGATAAACTTTGGTCACTGATGGGTCGACGTTACCTTGCAACTAGCTTAAGCAAATAATATGCAGTTTAGTGGTGCTATTTTCCATTAACTAAATATTAACCAATTTGGAAAATAAATTTGTCAATAGTCATATAATATTCCATTCAAATATTATCCTAGTATATGACACTAATAAATGAGGAAATGTTGTCCCTAATACAATATTTAAATCACCACATAGAACTCAACTATGTTGAACTATATATATATATATATATATATATATATATATACTTTTTTTCCATATCTAATATGTATAATCATATTGAGTGAAGGTTGACACCTGGGTCTAGTTTTTATCATATATTCTTCTATTTCAGAATGTCTAAATATGCATTATTACCAAATTAATTTAATTCCATATAGATATCAAAACAAACACATAGATATTATAGTTTAAACATGAGCTAAGTGCCTACCTAGAATCCTATTGGGTTATTCTTTATATGCTCATTATTACTTCCTCTCAACACCTTTCACTTTTTATGTGCCACATCCATCTACCTATGTTATGCCTTTTCTCCTTCAAAATGAAATTACTTTCTTTCCCCTTTTCCTATTCCCTCCTAAAATAAGAAGGGCATAGTTCTTCAAAAAGTTTTTCCTTCTTTTTTTTTCTTTCATTTTTATCATTATTTATGTATTTATTCTTTTGTTTACTTTTCTTATTTTTAGACTAATTTTTTTCTTTTTATTTTTTTAATTGTCTTTTTGATTTTCTTTTTTTTTTTCATTTTTTACCTAAATGATAATTTTCTAAATTTTATCTATTTTATCATTAATTATAAACAAATAATAATTTACTAACTTAATTAACATCCTCTTAATGCCATAGAAATTTAATTTTTAAATTCATAAATCAATAATTCAGTTTTAAATATAAATATACAAATCATGCTCTATTAGCATTTAAAGACTAGACATGCTAATCACACAAAACAAGTTCCATTAAACCATTTATCCTATACTAACAAATCATGATAACAAATATTTCACACAAGTAGAAATAATCACATGTACAAACCATTTATTATATATTCTAACATGTGATAGCTACTGTGGTGTGTGCAGGGTTCTAACCGATTACACTATCATCCCCTAAAATCTTGATCGACGTTACCCTCTACAATGATGCTATCCCTCCATCATGATCTAAGGGATGAGTTCTCCTATGTCAACCTCACAGACATAGGTAGTTATATTATTACATCATGATATGCATACATCATAAATTATATCTAAAATAACAAATTAACATATTCATAATGTAATCACATACACTAAAACTAGATCATAATAATGTAAACATGTAACCTAAGCAATATCTTACTCTCCCATAATAACATATATCTCATAGCTTAGTTAAAAATATCCAAATCCAAAATTAACAACTATAGATATCCATATATAATCTACTAAGTTTGTTTGGCAAGGAATCGGGATGTAACATCCTTCCCCCCTAAATCTAATCATCATCTTGGATGACTCTTATTCACATATAAATTTTGAATCAAAACATTATTCAACATAGAAATAACATAGTATATAGTATCAAATTAAGTAAATAAATGTGAAATATGCTGAAAGAATTCACTACAAAATCCAAAAAAAAAGAGCCAGAGAGATTTACCACAAAACCTTCCATCCTTCTCTACACATCTCTCTAACTTAGAGAGTGTTTTTCTCATTCTAGAGAAAAGTATTTAGGGAGTTTGGTAATAATGATGTATATAAGTTAATACTATCGCTACTCCATGTAGCATCAATAGAGTAATATTTTTTAATCATGTTAGATCATCTATAAATACTCTAGTAATAATTAGAGCATAGCTAAGAGAATACAACTCTATACTATTCATATATTGTTAACAATATACTATTATAGTACCATGACTAGTAATTTAATTATTATCTTCTTATATTAGTGTGATATATTGATAATCTATAAGAAAATCATCTATATTTATAATTATTGTATTACTATTATAGTATTTAACTATTACATAAGAAGATCATATAATATTATGTTGTTATAACTCTGGGAACGATGGATCATACAACCCTAGTACTAATCACATATATTCCACATGGTTAGAGATAATATATAACATATGAGGATATATTATGTGGAATATGACTAGATAATATGTGCCTAGAGTATTTAGCATTTCATAGATAATATATGCCCATAGTTATATGACCTAATGTATGAGTAATAGAAATGCATTTAGTTGATATGGGTCATATGTGGGATAGTAATTATAGAAATTAATAATAATTACATTGATTATTAATATATATATATATATTACTAAACTCAACGATAACATACTGGTATACATAAATTACTATTACCATAAGTGCTACAATAAGTAATACAAGATGTTGCATTTATATTTCACGCAACTAGTATAAATAAAAACAATTTGGAAATTACATATTTGGAAAATGAATAAATCAAAGGGAATAAAAGTAATAAAAATATATAGATATATAGATATACATAGTAAAAAGTTGCCAATAAGTTATATTGTCCAGGAATCTATCTAAGAACCATAAAAGACTTTAGATATATTTTAACTTATATATTTATATATTTTTGAGTATATTTATGTAGTAAATATACCTATCTGAGGATTTAGGAGTATGTATAAGAGTATAATTTATATGGGAGTATCAGGACATATACTCCTATGTTTTTTGACAAATATAAACCAATGGGTCACAAGATTTTGAGAGACAAGAAAATAATGTGAGATTCATTCATATATTTTATAGAATAAATACAAAAGAAGAACGCAACACTCCAAGGAAGGGAATTAGACCATTTTTACCATTTCAACATTAGATCTAATTCTAGGTAGGTAGAGTAATTGAATTATCATGTGTAAGTTGGCAAAGTTTCCATGTAAATGGAATTTTGGAATTTTGTAATAAATTTGTGATAGTATATAGTGAATTTGGTTGTTGGAGAAGAACGATCTATAGGAAGGTGATCTGAGTTATTTAAATAATGAAAACATTGAATGAATAAAAGTCCATCAATAACCACTGTCTTCCAATTCACAGTCTGCTTGATCTTTATAGGTGACTAGTGACATGAGCTATACTTTTGATTATAAATATATATTAAATAATAAATAAAAATCAGACAATACATATGTGTATATCACCTAATTTAATTTTTTATTAATTTATTTTAATGGTGATGATGTCTACTATACTTTTTATCAAATATCATATTGTAAAAGAATTAGATAAACCACTAAATAAGGTGTATATTGTATACATATATATTACCATATATTTTTAGATCTACATCTGTTACGTCGATATAGATCACCTAGGTTTTACTATCATTTTAAATCAATATCATTGATGGGTCACTACCCAAACTTAGCCTGACAAGTATATTAATTTATGAAAATAATATCTGAAGTAGATAATATGCAAACTAGCTACCCTACAAACTAGTAAAAACCCTATTATATTATAGAGTATGTTAATAGGATGTGGGGAATGAATTTAATTGGAAAGTATATTAATTGATGGGTTGATGTTATTTAACAAGTCAACTTATATTATCAAGTTCCCTACATATTAAAATCATTTAGTTTTATTCATCAAAAGAAAATTATTTTCTATGGGTGGGTTGATGCCTAACACACAGTCAAATTTTCTAAGCATGAAACATATAAATCACTACCCTATCCACTTCTATTGACTATCAAAGAATAAGTATATTTTAATACATTTTAATTTTCTATACAAATTTATACAAGTCACCTAACTTCTTATCTTCAGTGGATCACCACACCCAATCTAGTCTTAGTGTCAAACATAGTAGAAATCCCTTTTGCTTCTAGATTGTAGCATCTAAATAAGGTGTCTATCATTTAAGTACTAAAATTTGGTTAATATGGAATTTAATTTAACATATTTTAATACAAAATAAAGTGTCAAGCACCTAAGGGACTTTGATTCCAGATGTCAATTAGGCATCATAGTAAGTTGATTTCCCTAAGGTAGAACTACCAACTCACTAAGATCATTTCATAAATAAATACAATGTTTTAATCTATTGCCATCAAATTATATAGACCAATAGTTTGATATAAGATGTAAATTTACCATCCTCATTTTTTTTCATTCTCTATTTATCATAATTATTACAAAACCCAAATCACCCCATCTATATCTATTGTTTATTGAGTCTCTCTCTTCTTCATTGCTATATATATATATATATACACTCAAGGTTTTTTATTCAGAAGATCATACTTGTATTTGGTTTACCAATTCATTCTACAACAAACACGCACACACATACCAGATCACTAATTATGTAAACTCTAACATGTATAGATATATAAATTTATTAACATGGCCTACCTAGTAGCCCATAGTTTCTCTCACTATTATTTGTCCTTGCTTCTTCTCCTTCTATTCCAAATGCCTCTTATGTGTTTTTCCTTCTTGTTCTATGCCTCTCTCCCTTTGTGTTATGCCTTTCTCCTTTTTAAATAATACTTATGATCCTCTTTTCATATTCTATGTTAAGATAATAAGGGCATAGTAAATTTTTTTAAATATGTTTCTTTTTTTTGTTTTTGATTTTGTTTTTTAATTTTTTTTGTATTTCATTATTTTTAATTTTTTTTAATTTTAGACCATTTTATTTATTTTAATTTATTTATTATTTTTTGGTTTCCTTCTTCTTTTTCAAATTTTTTCCTAAATAGGAAATTTATAAATTTTTATTCATTTTTACATTAATTATAAAAATACATAATTTCACTAATTTAATTAGCATCATCCTAATGCCATAGTAATTTAATGATAATTTCATAAATTAATAATCTATATTTAATTTAAATATGAAAATTACATTTTCTACTAGCATTTAATGATCAAACATGCTAATCATGTAAAATGAGTTCCATTAAATAATTTAAACTATACTAGTAAATCATGATGAATAATTATTTAATACATGCATAAATAAATACATTGTGCTAACTATTTTATTATTCATTCTAACATGTGATAAATAATGTGGTATGTGTAAGGTTGTAGCCATTTTCTCTATCTTCCTCTAACATCTCCATCTATGCCACCCTCTCCGATGATGCTCTCCCTCCATCACACTTTGAGGGATGAGTTCTCATACATCAACTTCATAATAAACAAATATATAGACCATAACATCATGATATGCATACATCATAAAATATAAATGAAATAACACATCAACATGTTCATAATGTAAACACATACACTATAGCTAACTCATAGAAATGTAAACAAGTAATTTAAGTAATATCCTAATATCTTGTAACAACATATATCTCATACATTAATTAAAATTAATCAAATAAAATGTGTCAATTATAAATATTCATGGATAATCAAATATTTTTCTTAGTGAGGAATCATGATATAACAATGGTAGAGGAGATTTTAGGGAATTTTAAAATTATTTAGAAGTCTTTAGTTTAGAGATTTATAGAAATTTAGAGGATATTCCCTAGTTATAACGTTTTCTTGATTAGTTTAGGGTATAATGGGGGATTATATGGGAAATAATGAGATTTAGGATTCATAGGGATGTAGAAAAGGCTAGGGTGGTAGGGAATCTAAGGGGTAGGTGAATAAAAAGGAATTTTAAATTGGTAAGTGGGCTAGTTGGTAGATTAGTGGATAAGTAAGTTAATGGGGTAATTAATTGGTTATAAGGGTATGGTAAGGTTAATGGGATGTGAGGAATATTGTGTAGGAGAATATTATATTGGTTAATTGGCTAAGACTATGATTATGGGATAAGTTAGTGAGGATAGTAAGATTATTAGAATGAGTAGACTTAGGTGCATACATTTTGACCCTCTTTGAAAGGGTGTTGTGAGTGAATTTAAATGGAAAGAGTAATGTAATTTTAAAATAAAAAATATTATATGTGTAATAATATTGTTAGTAGACATGATGCCCCCTCAAGGGAGCATGTATGGAGGAATGAGTTGGATGGTTACTTGAAAAGAAGTCCCCAAAATGGGATAGGACCAAGATAAGGAAAAGTGGTCGAGATAACCTAAGTATTGATGTAGATATGATTGAGATTCCCCAAGCATAAATTCCATGGGATAAAGTGGCTTAGGCTTGAAATATGAGTTCTAGACAAGTGACCAATGTCTAGAAGGGAGGCAGGTTGATTAAGATAATAAGACTTGAATTCCTGAGACATAATTTTTTGGGTGAATAGAAAGATGAGATAGGCCATAAGCTGAGGATAATTATTGTAGCAAGGACATATGCAAGGGATGGTTGAAAGAATATATAGGAAAATTGATAAATGATGATGAATAATAAGCCACTTTATGTTAGATTCATAGATTAAATTATTTAATGACTTTGAGTGACCCATAAGGGATGAGATAAAATTGGATGTTAACAATGGTTGAGCTATCCTTGGGCACATGATTATGGCTAGGTACTACTTACATAGTCTTAATAGACCTCATGATGAGGAAGTTATGACTTGGGATTATGGACTAATAATGGGTAATAAAATATGATGCCCTAGGAGACTTAAGATTTAAATAAGTAGACAGGGTAAGATTATGTGATTAGTGAGGGTCAAGTGGTTGATGAGGGGTTAAAAATGGCATAGATGATGGTAAAAATATAAAATGGTGGGTGAAAAAGGATCATTTTGTCTTTTATACCATTTAAATTTATTGCTCTAGAGCCTTAGTAATAGACCACATCCCACACTCATCACATTATGGAGAGAGAGTTTGGGAGCACCAGAGGCCAACTGATGTGGGACCACCAATAATTACCAAAACTCTAACCTATTATTTTTTGAATTTAAATTTATTATAAGTACATGATGTGGGAAAAATACCACAATTGAGGGTAATACTTTGATGGTAGTATTATCCTTACAAATCATGATAATGCAATCGCAAGCTATGATATTGAAATACCATGATAGGTGACTGGTGGTATTACAATATCACAAGGAGTGTGTTTTGGTATCACATTACTATAGGAGGATAGTGTTAGTTTTGCATAACTAGAAGGTTAGATCCATGGTTATTCAAAATCATAGAATATAAATAATGATTTTGTCAAAGTCACTAGTTAGGGATAAGTTGTGAGTTATGATATAGTGGTAGTGAGGGTAAAGGTTATGAGATGGGTTAGGGATGGAAATTAGGGGGGAGAGAGTTAGGGTGATTAGGTGAATGGTGATTAAGTTTTAATTTGGGGAAGGTTAGGATGGATATGATTAGGCTAAGATAGTTTAGGTTAGGGTGATTGGATAGTTAGAAGGATTAGGGATTTAAGGGGATTAGGTGAAGAGTATTTAGGGGGTTAGGATGGATAGGATTAGGTTAGGTAGGTGAGGGTGTTTTTATTGTTAAATAATATTAGGATAAGGTAGGGATTATTAAAATAAGGTGAGTGAGGTGAGTTAGGTGTAGATGAAGGTTAAGATAATTAGTAATGTCAAATAATTTGGATAGGGTGAGTTAGTATGATTTTAGGAGGTAGTTAATGTAGGTAGTTAGGTTAGATGAGTGAGTTGGGCATGTGGGTATTATGGTGATGGGATGGGATAGTCTAGATGTAAGAGTGATTATAGGATCATTATTTGATGGGATATATGTTGATGTATGAGGATTGAGGGGTAATGGCATCCTGACTATGACATTCAATGGTATTGAACAAGATGCACTTACTAACACCTTAGGAGTATGGATTAATAGATTTTATATGATTATATTACATCATGATGATGTTGATCATGAGGATTGATAGAGCATTGATCAAAAATTTGGTTGAGAGTGGAATTTAGAGACCAACACATTTCATTTTATGACTAGGGAGATGACAATCAATCTTAAGGATGTGATAAGGATCTTTCAGCTTCCTATGAGAGGCCACATGATATATTGGTACTCACACACCCTTATTTTGATAGTTTAAAGGCTTGGTGGTAGATTATATATTGGGTTGAGGGATGCACTAGTGGATATTAATAGGGCTCTAAGGGAGGGCATGATTGATAGATTAACATTGGTGGTTATGTCTTTTGTGATCAACATAATTTTTCTAGACAAGAGTAGGAAGTGGTTGCATTTAGGATTGGGAGATGTGGTTTTGAACATGGTTCATGATTATCAAGTATTTTCCTTAGGTCATGTTATGATGGCCCACTTATACCAAGAGCTATATATGGGTACATATAGATGAGTAGCTATCTTATTCCCCTCTATGTAGTTACATATATGGAGTTGGGAGCACATTGACATAGAATGACCCTTGGGTAAAAATGGAGATAAAGAGCCCCATTATACCCTAGTATTTACGTATATCATTCTTGGAGTACATAGGTCTCATGTTAGGGAGATATGATTTTATGTATATGCATTTGATAGCTTGTGTCTAGAGAATATTACATGGATGCCATACATATAGGTCTGATGGGGATGGGGTAAAGATGTAGATGTCACTTGATTAATGTTGACTAAGTGTTATCTTATTGGATGGGAATATTACATTATTGAGCAATATAGACCTGATCATGTATGATGAAAATTTGAGAGGCTATAAGATGTGCCTAGTGAGGAACATCTATTTCCCCATAATAATAGAGAGAGGCCTTAGTGGGGAGTTATAGTGGGTAGGTATTTAATAATAGAGGACTACAATATCATTTTCCTAATCATATGGGATTACCAAACTCCAATCCTAGATCCTATAGTGATAATAATGTATATGTTTTATTGAGCACAAAGATGGTTATAGAGATTACTCAGATGGATAGATAGGGTGAGGAGGGGGGTTGTGTAGAGATTACTATAGGAACAAGACATATTAGGGAGGAGGTGAGCTTAGAGAGCATAGTCCTAGACACAAGGCCAATAGGATTCCTAGTGAAGTCTTGATGTGATGGATGTGGATGGAGGAGACCAGGGCACTGGGGTTAGGTTGGAGGAGTTTAGGATAGAGGGAGTGGAGTTGGAGATGAGGGAGGTCCATCTAGGTCACCTTTGACCAAAGATGAATGAACACTCATAGATAAGTTAAGGATGGAGATATAAGCCTGAGACTCAAAGATTATAGGGATTATAATGGAGAGGGATAGGTTAGCTATAGAGTTATAAGGGTGGATTACATAGAGGGATAGTCAGCTAGTGGGAGCATTAGGATAGGTCATAGTTTTCATAGGATAATTACTAGTCTTATAGTGATAGATAGATACTCTATAGGGATAGATGTAGAGTTAGGATGCTCAAATTATGACTTTATAGGGCCATATTGGGTAGCTATAGTCTAAGGTGAGGGGGTTAATGGGAGAAGTATAGATGGATGAGAAGGCCAAGGAATAGGATGATGCAACTATGTTAGAGATGGGGATGGGAATGATCATGAGGAATATTACATGGTTGACATGAGAGGCTAGAATTATAGATACTTATATGAGGTAGTGGTGCCACATAGTTAGCATGTAGTGACATTCAACAACAGTTCTTCATAGTCAGTACACTAACCTCTTAGGGGACCACCTAGACAATAGTGAGGTATGATGTGTGATTTGTGAGCCATGTGATATATTATGGATTTTTATGTATTGTAACACATTGATTCCCATGGGGTCCCTTTATTTACTTATATATTTTGACATGGACTTGTTGGGGCCAACATATCCCATTTTTTTCAATTGGAACCCTTGAAAAACCTTATGTATAGAACATAGACATTTTAGAATATCAAGGGTTTTTATAGGATTTGAAGATCATCCACTTTGTTAAAAGTCAAGATTATGTGGTTTTTATTTTCTTTAAATCTAGACTACTAGTGCTAATGAGGTTTGTTTGGCTTTTAGTTGCAAGTTCCATGGCATGTGTCCCCATGAATTTTGTATTCCAAAACCATAGAAAACCCTCAATTCAAATTTGAATAAAGGTGGGAACCAAATTTGTGGGAACCATTTTAAAATTCATTTATGAGCTTAAGTAAAAACACATATTCTAGGCTTAGTCATGTTTTTAACATAACTTAAACATGAAACTTGATCCCCTTTATTATTTCCCCCTTTTTCTAAAGTTATTTATGGTCTAACTAATGTTGTCATATAGGATTCATTTAATATTTCTCACCTTAGCCTAAGGTTTTAATACTAATGCCCTTATGTATTCATTAATATAATCATGACCTTAATCTTCACACCTTAAGCCTAAGTCTTTTATGTCTCCATGGTCTTAACTTAACTTCCTTTCATCTTGTAAGATCCTACAACTATTGATTCATCATGGCATTTAAGGCAATAGAGTGAGGATAACCCAAACTTTGGCTTAAATAACATACATCTTTGGTGATCTGATGATCCATGCTTACTTGCTAGGACTCAATCACATGGATCAAAGCATAATTCAAAATTCAAAATGATGTAAGAGGCTTGAAATACATACATGTAACACCATTACATTTGAAGAAGAAAAAGGAAATGGGTCTGACTAAAAAATCCACTAATCAAAAGAAAGTCCCTAGATCAAGATCATATGGCTATCACTTCATCACAAAATTTGATCCAAATTAACACTAAGACCCTAGAAAGCCACATAGAAATGCCAAGTGACATCTTTACATTTGGCCCTAAAGGTTTTAATGAACTTAAAATTGATGTTCAGGTCACCATCATTTAAATTTCCAAAAAGATGAACTTGATGCTCGTGCGATCATAAAATTTAAGCCCAATAAAACTAAAACTTCATTGGTTTAAACTTGATGTCCATGTGGTTGTCAATTAACACCCATGAGGGTGTATTTGATGTCCATGAGACAATAAGTTTTAATCCAATGAAATATATTATTCAATGTTCAAATGGTATTCCAAAATCCTATTTGAATAAATCAAAAATGGTCTTATGATCTAAATACTTAGTCTAAACTTATACAAAAGGGTCCTCATATAATTTTGTTTTAAAATAATAAACCTTGATCTATGAGCTTATGTTAATTCTTATTTTAAAAGGGAGGCCCTTGTCATAAAGAGTATAATCTAACCATAGGTTTTCATACATGGAGGCCTAAACTATTTAGACCCCCAATCCTTTGTTATAAATTTAGAAACCTAGGCATAAGTTCCTTAGCCTAAGGTTTATTTCATTCTTAATAAACTCAAAACAGACCTTAACCTAAGGGACTTAATCCTATATCATGACTTTGATAATGGAATAACTTAACATTTGGTTATTTTTGTAGATCAAAGTTCACATCCCATCATTAGACTTGATCCAATGGTGTGGGACCCCTAAAGACTTTTCAACAAGACCTTGAGAGCCTGCAAGTTTGATACATTGCACAAAATCATTCAAAGCATAGTAGACAAGTTAATCAATGGCTCATGATTTGTAATTAAGATGTGATCGGATAATGTGAAGCTGCCAATGAATTTTTAAAGGCCCACAAGATCACCACATGGACACTACTCATTCAATAAAGAATTGATAGATATTAGAGCATGTGGAAGATACATAAACATTCCAAGTGTCAAAATAACTAGGTTTGCAATAGAAAGACCCAATCACATTGAAGGGCCCAAACTACAATCAAATGACTTGCACTAACCTAGGAGTTTAATCTTATGGTATGAAATAGATAAGGTATTTTAAATACCAATGACTAGTGTTCAAATGGAAATTATGAAAAATGTTGTAAAAGGTCTAGACTAGTGCCACATAAATGCCATGCAAGCAAAAAAGGATAAAACTCAAGATAGTGTGGGCTTGAAAACACAAAGGCATAAAGACAAAGGTCTAAATCAAATCCATTGCATGTATAAGCTGAATCTTAGATATCTTCTACCATTAAATCTCCAAAACCCTAAACCCTTCATAAAAGTGGCTTAAATAGACTCAATTTTATACAATTCAATCAAAAGAAGAATTAATTGTGTTTTTAGATGTAAGAGAGATTTCATAGAAATAATTTATAGCTTGGTGTGAACAACTACAAAAGAAAAAAACCATGGTAGCTAGTAGGTAGAAATTGAGGGAAGATGTTGAGTTCTATTTGAAAATAAATAATGGTCAGGTCCTCAAGGATATTGAATTAGACCTCATAGTATTAAACATCTAAGGGATTGGGAATTTGTCTAATCTCTTCTTCATGATAGAAGAATATCCACCCATTTCACAAGAGGATTAGAGGAATGCCACCACAAGAAGATGACACTATGACCTAGTTGGTATCCAAATCTTAGGCCTTCATCATGCCATGACAAAACTAAAGGTATTACATTGTATTAATGTCCTTACCCCCATATTTATTGATTATATAATAGATGACAAATGGATCATTAGGGAAGGGAACTAAAAAGTGGTAACCTACATTTCCCATATTGATTTTGAGAAATAGTACAAGCTCCCTCTCCCCCATATGGACATTTCCAAAATCAAGGAGTGGACCAGTAACCATGACTTGGACTCTATCCTTAGACCCTAGCTCCATCAATGACCTCATATCTTTAGAAGCCTCTAATGTAAAGAGGGCATCAGGGTAATAATGACCCTATTGAATTGATACTTTCATTTCCCTTCAACCACTTATGAGAATAATATTTGGGTCCCTTATGTGCACTTCATGGTGGAGAAAAAACTTACACCTCTAATTAGAGACTTAACTAGTGTTTTCATGGCTAGACAATTCAATGCCATAAAAAAAGACCTCAAATAAATTCTTTATGATGGAATATCTACTTGATGCCCTTCTAGCCTCAACCTGATTCCCTAGGATAAGGAATTGGTCCCTAGAGGGGAAGACAACCATTTCACATTACTACTCCAAGATACACATCTTCAAGTATAGGAATCATATGTAGTGTATTTATAATTGCATTCATCTAGCTATAGTGGAGGCCATCATAGGTGTTCACATGCCTAGGATCCACCGCCTCATCAAGAGATATATTTAAATTATTTGGGATTTATGGTATTACCCTAATTATATAGTCATTCGTATAGAATAAATCATGACACAACCTTATAGGCTTCCAGTGTATGTTCCAAATAAGTTTGTAGAGCAAAAAATTACTTCCCAAGTCATCCATGGCATTGATAGGACTTGTAAGGAGAAAAGTAAGGGTCTACTTCACCCTTTCCCCTTAAATATTGGGAAAATCACAACAAAATATTATAAATAGGTAAAGATCATGTCCACACATAGGGATTCATTTGTATTTCAACTGGATGAACTATAAATGTGGGATCCAAAGAATGTAGTAAGTAATCATCTAAAGGAAAATAAACTTCCTAATCTAGAATATGTACATCAAATCAATGTTCATGACACCATATATATTAAGGATAAAAACTATGAGGAAGTATTAGTGAGGGTCTAAGGCCACAACATTAAGCTTGAACATAGGTTAATCAAGGATAACAAGTCATCTAGGTAAACATGGTAGATGCATCCTTTGCAATATCACTTATTACCTAGGCTATCTAGAATATCCCATGAGAATCCTTAAGTTGAGTAACCATATCCCCAAGAATAGGCTAAGCATGTTTAGGGCGAACAAATCAAGGGCAAGGAAAAAGTGGGGGAGGTCAAATTGGAAAAAAAGGCCTAGAGAGAGACCCCCATCTTTAGCAATCCCATAAATACCACCTTCTTTAGTGTAATTTTTGGACATGATTACCTTAGAACTAGAGGAGACACTTGAGGGTGCCCTCAAGGAAATTTCAAAATCCTATGACTTTGATAAGGAAGGGGAGCCCAAGAAAGATATATGAAAGGAGCTTATCCCAATAGAATCCTATGATAAGAGGAAGGTTGAGATAGCACTAGTCCATATGAGACTGAAGAAGAGACCAAGATTGGCCTTCACTCATCCCACTAGTGAAGTAAATCTATTCAGTGACGAGCTCCCAATTTAGGGACCAGTCATTCCTAACTAGTTCATTTATGGAAAGTTATAAAAGATCCACTCCTTTTATCATTCTTGGGTCATGACAAGGGTCATTGATGTTGGGATATAAGATGATATGAATCTTTGGATAAAGGATATTGTGAAGGAATAGGAATAAAGGAGAATTATGGCCATTAAAGGGCCAAAAAGGCAAGAAAATAGATGCTCTAAGAGTAACAGTAGATCGAATGTGAAGGTATTGGAACCTCCCAAGTTTAAATATCTAGCTACTACCATCCATTTAAATCTTGAAAGAGCTAGGTTGGAAAGAATAAAAATAAGGTAAACTATGGTTGGGATAAAAGAATTAACCTTTTAGAAGGTATAACCATTTATAGAATTGACCCTTTTGGGAGGATATAAAAATGGGTAAGGATTCCATTCATGAGGAGAATATATAAATCCTAATTAAGGCCCAATCTACCCAAGCTAAATTTGGAGTCCAAGGTTTGAAGTAGAGGATCCAAAATTTGGAAAGAGAGAAGGAAAACTTGGAAAAGTAGTCAATTTTATCAGTTTCAAATACAATAATCAAGCTACTTGACAAGTCATTTTATGACATGTTTGAGGCACTTTAGTTAATGAAACTAAGGCAAGGTGCATTAGAGGAGCAATGTGAACTAGCCAAGAGTTTAGTTACCCAGTGTCATGCCTCTGAGGATACAATAGCCCAACTCCTCAATATTCAACCAAAGAAATAGATCCCAAAAATCAAGACCATTAGTTTGGGACATTTGAGTACAATTTTGGGAATTGTGATTTAAAAGGTTCAAAGTTTAAGTGCATGGCATAATGGTGTGGAAAGGGTCCTATTAGAAGATAAGGAACTGATGATAAGAATTAAACTTCTTAGGAACATGTTTACAGATCCTACACAACCCAATTCCCTTGGGATCATTAGTGATGAGGATTTAAAGAATAGGGCTACTTTGGTAACCCAATAAATTATAAAAAAAAATCCAAGGCAAATCAGGGGGTGACAACAAAAAAATCTTGGGCATGATACTTAATGCAGGGGAAAGCATAAATGAATCTAGGAGCATCAAAGAGGGCATGGATAAGAATTTAAAAGAATTTGATGACTTGGTAGATCAAGAGGAAGAGTAAATCATGAATCATGTTGTGGACATAGAGTTAGTTGATGAGTAACATGAGAGAGTAATGAACATCCTCTAACAGTGACAACCAGGGGCCCCACCATCAAAATTAAGCATATTCTATTTTGTAAATTTTTGTAACAATTTGAAGTAGAATATACCATTGTAAAGTCATATTATATTTTTTTAGCATATTTTCCTCTAGGTCAGTATAATTTATAAAAGGATGTGTATTTTATAACTCGTAAGGACAATTGTTCCTATCTTTATACACTTGTATTTTTTAACTGACTAGTATATTGCCTAATCTTCTTATAAATGCATGTATTACCATTGTACAAGGGAGAGGATTTTTTTATAAACTTTCTATACTTTAAATAATTAATATAATAAAGGATTTTTGCAAGGATTTTCCATTTTTGATGTGTTAATTACTAATATATCTCTCTCAATTGCCAATAGATGTCTTGAATTTGAATAGTGTCTTTAAATTTTGAATAGCATTCTCTAATCATATATTTTATAATTTGTACTTATTATATATTAGTTTAAAGATATTATATTCTAATTTATTTCATTTTGTTTTGTATTTAGATGTGTAATTGCTATTTTATTATAGGAGCAATCCTCAAAATAGACTTGGTTCTTACTTGTGACTCATAAATGTTTTCTTTTGATGTTTGTATGATATATAGTGAGATTTAAGTTTATGATATGTTGCATTATATATTTTTTAAATGCATATTTAATTATAATTGATAGTTCATCACAATGTTCATGACTATAATTGGAAATCACTCATTTCTTTTCTGCTCTGCCCTCCTCTTTGTTCTTTTTTTTGTTACATCACGATTACTTTAGTTTTAGCTACATTATAAATATATAATTATATTAGTATATATATTAGATTATTATATTAATTAATATAGGAACATAACTCATTAATTATTAACAAATATTCACAAAGAATGAGCCAAGGTGGCTCCCAACCACCAAACTATATAACTACTATGAAACATTTATCTTACTCTACTACTATTTCACCACAAGAAACCAGATTGTCAAAACCTAAAACTCATGCTCTAAATTTTCTAAATTCTAAAATTAGAAGTGTTATTTAAACACCAAGAGTACCTATGGTAGATTTAGAAGCATCAATAAGACATATCCCACTAGTGCTAGAAGGAGGGTTGAATTATTTGGATCTTTAGTGATCTTATTTTGTTTCATCTAAATATTAGTATATCTTCATATTTTTGAGTGAATTATTTGCTTATAAGTGTAAATATCATTGATATTTACCATTTTTAGTGTGTCTTTGTTCTTCATTTGAATTTATTTTTAAAATTGGTGCTTGTTTCTAGTAAATTTAGCTTTAAATTTGAAAATCCATAGTATCTGAGGTTAAGATGACTGATTTTGATCAATGTTGGGCATATCTTTTATAGATATAAGTTCATTTTGGCTTATAATTGAAAATATCGATGCATTCATATGGTTGAATGCATCTTTGAGCTAATTCAATCAAATATCAACATCATTTGTAGTTTTTCATACCACCTTTGAAAAATAAGCTCAATGTGTAGGTCTAACTCTTGTTATTTATAAAAGTTGACTTGATACATTGTATTTCAAGTAGGATATTCAAATTTCAAGTTAGAATTGCCCAAGATTAGAACAATATCACACTTTTTCTAGAGAGCCTTTAATTGAACTTGAGGTTCATAGAAAGTCCAAACATGATAAAGGTATAAGGAGGACGTCCAGATCTTTACCAACTTTGCCCCTTTAAGGTACCTATATTTTCAATCTTTATCCAAGTATGGCTTGGTTGGGAGTGTCTTCCATCAATGTATCAAGTGTGGTACATGATATCCCTAGAAACCCTTATAAATATCTTCCTACATTTAGCACAACAGGTATAGTAACCACTGAGGAACATATAAAGTCTTTTAATGCTACCTTAAATTTTATTAATGTTGTGCATGAGGATGTAGCTTATAGGTTATTCCCCTTTACATTTAAATATGCTATTTATGAATGGTTTTGAACTTGCCTAATAATTCAATCACAAGCTAGGATAATTTCAATAATGCATTCATTGATCAATTTGGTAAGATTGTGAGTCCTTGTGTTATCTACCATTAGTTCACCACTATTAGAAGAGATTCAAGTGATCTTATCAAGTCCTTCAATGCTAGGTTTTATAAAATGATTAGTAAAACCATAGACCCTTATAATACTGATGATGTCTTAACTTTAGAGATTTACAAAGATGTAGTAGATCCCATGACCTTTATGTTTTTGAAGAGATCTATGCCATCCATAAATTCATTAGCTAGATTCTATGTTGAAGTAGTAACCATCAATGATCAAATACAAACCCAAGGGAAAATGTCATATTTTGTGCCAAACATCAACCCCCAAATTCCTATGATGAACTTGTTCTTAAATAATAACTAGAATATCCCAACATTAAACCAGCTCCCAAACATAAATCAATTACCATTGAGTCATGTAGTTCCCAATCAAAACTTTGGATCCTACATCATCCTACTAATAGATTCAATCCAAATGATCAAAGGGATTTGGTACCAACTAGTAAAAGTAACCCAGTACATAATTTTGAGACCCATACAAATGAGAATGAATCTATCATAAAGATGGTCTAAAAGTTGAGCACCAATTTTATTCAATTGAAAAAACAAGTTAGAAATACTATTGAAACTTCACGTAAGAACTTATCATTTCAAAGGTATAAATGCGAACTAATAGGTTTGAGAATGATAGTTTTCACAATAGTAGGAATAATGAGTCATCTTCTCAAAATAAGACTATGGACATTAGCCTCATTGGCATTACATTACTTGAATATTGTAGGGTACATCACACAACCAAGCATGGAGAAATTGATTATATAAAAAATTTCAAAGATTTTGAAGATTTCCAAGAGGAATTGGATACATTTGAAGTGGTACCTAACAAATAAAATGGTGTAGGTTCCTTTGGACCTAAGTCATACAATCAAGCATTTATGTTGGAAACCTTTTATTTCTATTTTTAAGAGGAAAATTAACCTAAAGGGATCCCTAAAGAGATCCAAGCATTTCAATAGTTCTTAAAGAAGACCTACCCCTTGAGGAGTAGAGAGTAGAGGTAGCCTCTGACTACCTTAATGCCTTCAAATAATTTTATAACTCCTCCTGACACCTCTTCAAGTAACAATCTAGAGCCACCAAAAGGGTGTACTTTTAAAACCAATGTTGATATCCCTAATTCTTCTAGTAAAATTGGACATAACATAGCTGAGGATATGAAGAAGATAAAGTCTAATATCAAATTACATGAACTCACATGGATTACAGAGTACAGGGACCTTTTATTATAATCCTTGTTAAGGAAGCATAATAATCCACCCAGTATTAATCATGTTAATGTGACTATGCTTAAAGCCAAAGCTAATTCTTCTCCTTTCTTACTAACTATTAGGATGTTTAGTAAGAACTTGCATAATTGCTTATTATATTCAAGAGCATCTACCAATATCATGCCTACAAATATATGCAAACAAATTGGCCTAACCCTTATTAAGTCTGATAGGGTGGTAACTTAGTTGGACAAATCTAGAGTTAGGGTAATTGGGGAACTTTTAAATGTTCACATGTAACTAGTTTGTGAGCCTAGGGTATAGTAATTTATTGATATTCAAGTTATTGATATACCTAATGTTTATGGAATATTATTAAATAGGCAATGGACCAAGGCTTTTAATTGTTACATGTCGACAGACTACTCACATCTAAGACTACCTAATCAAATTAGGGTTGAAAGAGAGAAAGAACAAAACAATGATAACTAATTACAATGATATAAATGAGAGGGTCAACATAATAGAATTAGACATAGGGGGTTTCACCATAGAGAATGATAAGGTATGTGATCCCAAGAGTACTCATGTTATACTTAGACTATGAAAGTTACATTTTGATGGAGTTAAGTGTAATTATATATCAAGTGTTGGTATTGTTTTAACTAACCCTACTAATATAAAGTGCCATGCTTCTTATAGACTCCAATTCCCTTGTACTAACAATCTTGATGAGTATGAAGCCCTTATATGAGGCTTATAATTTTATATAAAGAACAAATTCAAAGAACTACTAGTTTATGGGGATTCAGAACTAGTGGTCAACTAGGTAAGAAGCAAATACCAATGTAAACTCTCATACTTAAGAGGTATAAGTTCAAGGTTTAGGATCTGATTAAATCTTTTGATGCTTTTGGTGTCATCTCCATCCCAAGGGGAGAAAACTAAGCTTCCAATGATTTGTAATCTACTATAGCCAACCTCATGCCCAACCAAAATTCCTCTAATTTTAGCATTGAGATAATCCCTTGTCCTTTATTACCTAATAATGTTATCCATTTCTAAGTCTTCAATGATGATCAATAGATATTAGACTTCATGACTAGTTTTGGAGTATTTGATGCTCATATCATTGATGAAGCTAATGAAAGTACACCTAAGGAGGACAAGTTTAATGGTAAAGTCATTAATCTAAATGACAATAAGATCCCCAAGGGGATGATTACTTTAGAAATATTATTTGATCAGGACAAACTGACTAAGGCTTCCAAGGTTCCCAAGGTAAGTGGGAAAGATTATAATGTTTTTAACCTTGGCCTCCATGATCAACCTCAACTAGTAAATGTTGGAAAGGCCTACACAAATGTTAAAAATAAGAATGTTAAAGGGCTCCTTGCCCAATATAGGGATGTCATAGCATGGTTCTATGATGACTTTAAAATATTTGATCTAAGGGTCATCACACATAATATACCTCTTAAATAGAGCTACAAACCATTTAGGTAGAAACAAAGGCCTATAAACCCAATCTTAGAACCCATGATCTTTAAGGAGGTCAAAATATTATTGAATGCTAGGATAGTCTTCCCTATTAGACACTCTACCTGGGTGGAAAATTTTATGCCAGTCAAGGAGAAGAATGTTAAGATTAGACTTTGTATTGACTTTATAAACTTGAATAAAGCATCAAAAAAAGATAACTATCCCTTTCCTTCCCTAAACCAAGTAATTCAAGTTATCTCAGGTTTATCTATGATGTCTTTTCTTGATGGATTTATAGGTTACAACTAAGTGTTGGTTGATAAAGAGGATAGGATGAAAACAATTTTCATCACAAAGTGGGGGGACCTTTGCTTACAAGAGGAAGCCCTTTGGAATAATCAATACAAGAGCCACCTTCTAAAGAGACATGGACCATGCCTTCTAAGGTCTGATAGGTAAATGCATCATTATATATATGGATGGTCTAACAATTTTTCTAAAAATAGGGAAGATCATTTCATACATTTATAGTAAGTTTTTGAAAGATGTAGAAGGTATGGCATTTCCTTGAACCCTAATAAAAGTATCTTTTATGTGACTAAAGGAAAATTATTGGGTCATTTTATAACCAAAGATGGGATCTCTATAGATCCTAAAATAGTGGAGGCCATATCTAGAATAAAACCTCCAAATAGTAAAAAATATCTAAAGTCATTCTTTGGTAAAATAAATTTCATAAGAAAGTTTATTTCTAGTTTTTTAGAAATAGTCAAACCACTAAATGACATGATAAAGAAGGATGCCAAAGTCACATGGAATGAAGATTCCAAAAAGGAATTCAATTATATCAAGAAGGCCATCAGTCAAGATCTAATATTTATAATCCCTAATTTATCGAGGGACTTATACCTCTATTCTCTTGCACCTAACCATACTATGGCTATAATGTTAACTCAGAAAATTGAAGGGCATGACCACCCAATTACTTTCATGATCACTAATTTCAAGAACGTTGAGTTAAATTAATCATTGATTGATAAACAAGTATATTTATTATTCAAGGAAGTTAAGAAATTTAGGCATTGCATCCTTATAAATAAGGTACATGCCATCTTACTTGACCATACCACCAAACTTATGTTAAGTCAAAATAATTTGAGAGAACGCAGAGGTAAGTGGATGCCAATCTTGCAAGAATATGACCTAAAGATGAAAACAACAAAATTGGTAAGGTACTAATGTTTTATCTAGATGATTGCTAATAATAACCCTAGTTTGAGTATTATGCAAGTGGATCAATAAAATTTTCAAGATAATGAGTGGTATAATCTAATCATACATTTGCTAATTAATGGTACTTGTCCTATAATTCTATCTAGGGATTAGAAGAGGGACTTGAGGTTAAATTCATCCCACTAATTGATCAATAATGGGGTCTTGTATAGGAGTAATTTTTAAGGAATCTACCTAAAGTGTTTCTCTCAAAATGAAGCCACCCAAATCATGAGCACCTTTCATGAAAAGTTGGGTAGTGACATCCATCTGGGAAGACCATAGCCCATAAAATCCTTAGAGTTAGCTATTATTGGCAAGTTATTTTTAAATATGCCCACAAAGATGTATGAGAATGTCACTCATGTTAGATCTTTAGCACTAAGTAGCCAAAGGAAGCAATGCCTTTGTAGCTAGTCATGATTGACAAACCCTTTGTTCAATGAGGGTTAGACTTTATTAGCATAATTAACCCCAACTCATCTAAAGGTCACAAGTATGTCCTTACTACCATAGACTATTTTATAAGGTGGACTAAAGCTATAACCATTAAACAATGAAAGACTGAATAAGTGATCATCTTTTTGGAAGAAAATATTTGTATTAGGTTTAGAACTCTAGTCTCTCTACTGTGTGATAATGTATCTGCCTTCATATCCATAGAGATGTTTGAATGGGCTTATGATAATTGTATCACACTTAAGGATTCATCCAACCATTATCCCCAAGGTAATTAATATACAAACAAGAACCTAATGAAGGCAATCAATAAATCTACTATAGATAAACCTAGGACTTGGCACAAGCTCCTCACATTTACACTTTGGGCTGATAGGATAAGAATTAAGAAATCTCTAAAAGCCTCACCATTTATATTAGTGTATGGATATGAGATAATATTTCTTATCACTCTTAAATTTCCCACATATAGATTTATGTAATAATATATGGAGGAGATCTAATACTATCTAATTTAATATTGATAGATACAATTCAAATGGAAGATGTAAGGGAGAAAGCCTTTACCGATTTTAGCAGGCATCAAACTACAATCAAGAGATGATTTGATAAAAGGTCAAAAATCAAGGTGTTTAGGTAGGGAGACCTAGTTATACTTTGAGATAAAGCATTTAGGCCTAAGTTCAAGCATGGTAAATTTGCACCCTTGTAGATTGGCCCATATTAGATTGTAGAAACATTGGGCAACAACATCTTCAAGCTCAAAGACCTACATGGAGCAAAGTACACATTGCCCACCAATGGGAAATACCTCAAAAACTACTTCTCTACTACTCCTCTTAGTGTCTTCATGGATTAAAGCTATAAGATTATTATATTAGTGTAGTTAGGCTAGTTATTTTATTTCTATGTTCTTTCCTTCTCATCCCTTGTTTGTGCATAGGCATGTGCATATTTATTTATTTTCCTTAGTTGGTTTTCTTTCCTACTTTCTATTGTGTATTTATTTCTTGTGGCATTTACTTGATTCCAATAAGTCCCTAGGGACAAGATTTAGCTTAGAGGTTATGAAGTTTACTTGAAAACTTCCCCTAATTTAGAAATGAAGGTATTAACCCCATGCATAGGATGGCCATGGTTCTAAAATATAAAGTATGACGTTATATCTTAGAGAAATTGGAAAATACCAATGAAGAGGCCAATAATTTCATGAGACCCTAACCATTACCTTGACCTTAAAATAATTTAAAAAATAATTGCATTTATGGGATGAAAACTCAAATTATTAGGGTATACCTAAAACTAGCACTTAATTAACATCCTTTCCTGGGATAAGAGTTGTAACCATAGGTGATTTTCTAAAGATCAAATACTTGACCAAAGATTAAAACCTAGGTATCTTGGTTCATAGCCTTACTAAAAGAATAAAGATCTAAGAAAATACAAAAATAAGGATACAATCCAAAATCAAAAGATTTTAGATACAGGTGATTCTCATAATCTCCATTGGGGCTATGGATGCCTGGCTAGTAGTGGAGCAAGGTCATGAGTGGAGCCAAAGTCATCTATGTCAGGGATATGGACACTTGTCTAGTAGTAGAGAAATACCCAAACCTTCCTTAAGTTAAAAACATGGTTCATGATGAACATTTTAGCATACTATAAGTCAGTATAAGTGATTGATGACATGAAACCTAGAAATTATTTCTTGAACCCCATGAAAAATGGTAAGTGGATTTAAAAGCATGCACACTATCTAGATATATCTTGATATTTAACCTTAAAACCATAAGTGCAAGGTTTGTTTCAACTATGACCTAGTATAGATGATGATATTTATCAAATAAAGTGGATGACCTAATTATTTGTCTAATCAGAGTCTCTAAGTTCTAACATATTGCTATGTTTACACCATGAGTCACCATTTTTTTTGACCAACATACCCCACTTTTTTAAATTGGGACCCTTAAGAAACCCAAATAATACAACATGGAAATTTTAGCATATCAAGGTCTTTTATAGAATTTGAAGATCATCCACTTTATTAAAAGGTAGGCTTATGTGGTTTTGATTTTCTTTAATTCTAGACTAATAGTGCTAATGAGGTTCATTTAGATTTTATTTATAGGTTCTATGGAATGTGTCCCCATGAATTTTGTATTCCAAAACCCTAGAAAACCCTCGATTCAAATTTGAATAAAAGTGGGAACCAAATTGATGGGAACCATTTTAAAATTCATTTATGGTCTTAAGTATAAAATGCATATTCTAGGATTAGTCATGTTTTTAACACAACTTAACCAAGAAACTTGATCCCCTTTGGTATTTCCCCATTTTTCTAAAGTTCCTTATGGCTTAACTAATTTCATTCTGTAGGGTCCCTTTAATATTTCTCAACTTAGCCTAAGGTTTTAATACTAAGGCCCTAACATATTCATTAATACAATCTTGACCTTAGTATTATCACATTAAGCCTAAGTCTTTTATGTCTTCATGGTCCTAAATTAACTTCCTTTCATCTTATAGGATTATTCTATTATCAGTTCATCATGGAATTTGATCAAATGGAACAAGGATAACCTAAAATTTGGCTTAAATAACATAAATCTTTGGTGATCTGATGATATGCACTTACTCACTGGGACTCGATCAGATGGAGTGAAGCATAATTAAAAATTCAAAAGGATGCAAAAGGATTGAAATATAGACACATGACACCATTGCATTTGTGGAATAAAAATGAAAGGGGCCTACTTGACAAAGCCATCAATCAAAATAAATTCCCTAGATCAAGATTGTATGGCTATTGCTTCATCATGACATTTGATCCAACAAGGTAAATTAACATCGAGACCCTAGGAAGCCCCACATTAATTCTAAGTGGTTTCCTCAAATTTGGCCTTGAAGGTTTTAATGAACTTAAAATTGGCATTCATGTGACCTTAATTCAAATGTCTAAAAGATGAACTTGACACCTACATGATCATCAACTTCAAGCCTAGTAAAATTAAAACTTCACTAGTTTAAACTTGACATCCATGCGACCATCAATTGACACCCATGAGGGTATATTTGATGTTTGTGAGACCACCAATTTTAATCCAATGAAATATCTTATTCAGTTTTTAAATGGAATTCCAAAATCCTATTTGAATAACTCAAAAATGGTCTTATGATCTAAATACTTAGTCTAAACTTATATGGAAGGGTCCTCATGGCATTTTTTTTGAAAATAATGAACCTTAAACTATGATCTTAAATTAAGTCTTATTTTAAAAGGGAGTCCCTTATCACACAAAGTGTAAGCTAAGCTTAGGTTTTCATACATGGTGGCCTAAAGTATTTGGACCCCTAACCCTTTATTATAAATTGGGAAACCTAGGCATAAATTCCTTAGCCTAAGGTTTATTTCATTATTAATAAACATGAAACAAACCTTAGCTTAAGGGACTTAAGCCTAAATGATGACTTTGATAATGGACTGACTTAACATTTAGGCATTTTTATAGATCAATGTTTTTTACCCCATTATTAGACTTAATCTAAAGGCATGGGGCCCCTATAGACTTTTCAATAGGACCCTAAGAGCCTACAAGTTTTATGCATGGCAAAAAATCATTCTAGGCATAGTTGACAAGGCAATCAATGGACTGTGCTTTGTATTTAAGAGTTGTTCTAATGATATGAAGGCACAAATGAATTTTCAAAGGCCCATGAGACCACCACATGTCCAATAGTCCTTTTATACATTATTGATAAGCATTTGGAGAATGAGGAAGCTTTGTAAACATTTAAAGTGTCAAGACCACCAGGTTTTCAACATAGAGACCTAATCATGTTTAAGGGACTAGATTATAATCAAATAGCTCATGCTAATCTAGGATTTTATTCTTATGGTGCAAAATAAAGAAGGTATTTTTTAATACTAATAACTAGTGTTCAAATGGAATTTATGGAAAATGCTATGAAATGTCTAGAACATTGCCACATAAGCACCACACAAGTAGAAAAGGACAAAAATAATGATCTTGTGGGCTATAAAACATAAAGGTTTAAAGGTAAAGGTCTTAATAATATCCAAGGCATGTATAAGCTAAAGCCTACATATATTCTACCATTAAAGCTCCAAAACCCTAAAACCTACATAAAATCAACTTAAATGGACTCAATTTGATATAATTTGGTCAAAGGAGAACTTAATTTTTTTAGGTGCAAGAGATATTTCAAATAAATCATCTATATTCTGGTGTGAACAACTAGCTAAGATAAAAACCATGGTAGCTAATAGGTAGTAATTAAGGGAAGATGTCAAGTTATATTTGACAACATTTAATTAAGGTTGAATCTTCAAGGATACTAAATTGGACCTTGCAACATTGATCATCTAGGGGATTAAGAGTTGGTATGATCTCTTCTTCATGATCAAATAATTGCCACCCATTTCATAAGAGGATCAAAGGAATTCCACCACAAGTAGATGACACTATGACTTGGTTGATATCCAAATGGAAAGCCTTCATCATTCCATAATAAAACTAGAGGTATTAAATTATATTTATGTTCTTTCCCACATATTTTTTGATTATATAATAGACAATAAATGGATCATTAGGGAAGGGAACTCAAAAGGGGTAGCCTACATTTCCCATGTTGCTTTTGATAAATACTACAAGCTCCCTTTGCCCCATATGGACCTTTCCAAAATCAAATATTGGACATGTAACAATGGTCTAGACTCCATCCTCAGACCCTAGCTCTACCAAGGACCTCATATCTTTAGAAGCCTTGATGAAAAAATCCCCATCATCTAATTTAGAGAGGGCATTAGGGTAATAATAACCCTATTGAATTGAGCCTTTGGTGCCCCTTCAACCACTTATGTGGATAATATTTGAGTCCCATATGTGCACTTCATGGTGGAGTAAAAACTTACCCCTCTAATTAGAGACTTAATTTGTGTTTTCCTGGATAGAAAATTCAATGCCATCAAAATAAAAACCTTGAATTGATTTTTTATGATGTCATATCTACTTGATACCCTTCTAGCCTCAACCTACTTCTATAGGATAAGGAGTTGGTCCCTAGAGGGGAAGACAACCATTTCACATTACTACTCCAAGATACACATCTTCAAGTATAGGAATCACATGTAGTTTATTTTTGACTGCATTTATCCAGCTATAGTGGAGGCCATCATAGGTGTTCCCATGCTTAGGCTCTACCACCTCATCAAGAGATATATTGAAATTATTGGGGACATATGGTATTACCCTGATTGTACAGTCATCAAGATAGAAAGAATCATGACCCAACATTATAGGTTGTCAGTGCATGTTTAAATTAAGCTTATAGAGCAAGAAATTGCTTCTTAGCTCATCGATGGCATCAATAAGACTTGAAATGATAAAATATGGGTCTAATTCACCCCTTCCCCTTGAGTGTTTGTAAAACCATAATAAAAGACTATAAATAGGTGGATATCATGTCCACACATAGGGATTCATTTGGATTTAAGCTAGATGAGATCTAAATATGGGATCTAAAGAACGTAATAGGTAACCATCTAAAGGAAAAGAAACTTTCTATGCCAAAATATGTACATCAACTTGGTGTCCATAACACCATATATATTAAGGCTAAGAACTATGAATAGGTATTGTCTAGGGTTCAAGACCACAACATTAAGCTTGAACATAAGTTTATTAGGGATAAAAAACCATCTGGGGAAACATGGTAGATGCATCTTTTACACTATCACTTACTACCTGGGCCATCTAGAATAGACCATCAGTAGCCTCAAGTAGAGAAACCATAGCCCCAACAATAGTTGAGCAAGTGTAGGGTGAACAAAGCAAGCACAAGGAGAAAGTGATTGAGGTCAAATTAGAATAAAGGGCTAGAGAGGAACCCCCATCTTCAATAATCCCACAAAAACCACCTCTAGTGCCATTCATTGACATGATTGCCTTAGAAATAGAGGAGACACTTGAGAGTGCTCTCAAAGAACTTGTAAAATCCTATGAATCTAATAAGGGAATCCTAAGGAAGATATAAGAAAGGAGCTTATCCTAATAACATCCCATGAGAAGAGGATGGTTGAGCTAACACTGGTCCTTATGGGACCAAAGAAGAGACCAAGATTGACCTTCACTAATCCCACTAGTGGAGTCAATCTATTCAGTGGCGAGTTAATAATTCATGGATTGCTCATTCCTAACTGGTTCATCCATGAAAAGTTACACTAGATCCCCTCCCTTTTTCATTCTTGGGCCATGACAAGGGTCATTGATGTTCGGATACAATATGATATGAAGCCTTGGACAAAGGCTATAGTGAAGGAGTAGGAAGAAAGGATAATTGTGGCTATTGAAGGGCCAAAATGCAAGAAAATGTATTCTCTAGGAGCATCTATTAGCTCAAATATGGAGGTCCCAAAACCTACCAATATTAAATATCTAATTACTACCGTCCATTTCAACCTTGAAATAGTTGGGTTAGAAATAATAACAATAAGGACAACTATGGTTGGGACAGAAGAATTCAAGTTTTAGAAGGTGGAACTATTTATAGGATTGACCCCTGTGAGAGGATAGTAACTAGGTCAGGCTACCATTCATTAAGAAGATGTAGAAATCCTAATTGAGGCCTAGTCTATACAAGCTAAAGTTGGAGTCCAAGTTTTGAAGTAGAGGATCCAACATTTGGAAAGAGAGAAGGAAAACTTGGAAAATAGGAAATTATGTCAGTGCCAAATATAATCATCAAGCTACTTGACAAGTCATTTTATGATATGTTTGAGGCACTTAAGTCAATGAAACTTAGGAAAGGTTCATTAGAAGGGAAATGTGAACTAGACAAGAGTTTATTTACCCAATAGCAAGCCTCTGAGGATAAATTAGCCCAACTCCTCAATATTCAAGAAAAGAAACAAATCCCAAACATCAAGACCATCAAGTTGGGACATATGAGTGCAATTTTGGGAATTATGATTGAAAATATTGAATGTTTAAGTGTATGGTACAATGGTGTGGAAAGGGTCCTAAAAGAAGATAAGGAACTAATTGCAATATTTGAACAAATTCTTGGGACCATACTTGTAGATATTGCATAACACAATTACCTTGGGATCATTAGTGATGAATAATTCAAGCATAGGGATACTTTGGTAACCCAAAAAATTAGAGGAAAAGGCCAAGGAGAATTTGGGGGTGATAACAACAAAATCTTGGGCATTATACTCAATGTAGGGGAAAGAATAAATGAAGTCAAGAGAATCAAAGATGCCATAGATAGGAATGATAGAGTTTGATGACCTGGTAGATCAAGAGGAATAATAAATCATGAAGCCTATTGTGGACCTGGAGCTAGTTGATGAGCAGCATGAGAGAGTAGTGAGCATCCTCTAGCAGTGACAGCTAGGGGCCCCACCATCAAATTAAGCATATTCTATTTTTTAAAGTTTTGTAACATTTTGAAGTAGAATATCTTATTGTAAAGTCATATTCTATTTTTTAGCATATTTTCCTCTAGGTTAATATAATTTGTAAAAGCATGGGTATTATAGAACATGTAAAAATAATTGTCCTTATCTTTGTACACCTATATTTTCTAACTGATTGGTATACTACCTAATATTCCTATAAAGGAATATATTACCATTGTAAAAAGGGAAAGATTTTTTGAGAAACTCTATATAATTTAAATAATTAATAGAATGAAGGAATTCTACAAGAATTGTCCATTGTTGATGTGTTAATTATTAATATTACTCTTTATCTCAATTGTTAGTAGATGTCTTGAATTTGAATAGTGTCTTTAAATTTCAAATAACATCCTCTAATCATAGGTTTTCTAATTTGTTCTTATGCTAGATTAGTTGAAATATCTTAGGTTCTACTTCATTTCATTTTTCTCTATATTAATATGTGCAATTCTTATTTGATTATAGGGGAAAATCCTCAAAGTAGACCTGGTTCTTACATGTGACTCTTAAACACTTTCCTTAAAATTTTGTATGATATATAGTGAGATTTGAGCTTAGGATATGTTGCATTATATATTTTTTAAATGCATATTCGGTTGTAATCTATACTTCATCATAATGTTGAGGACTGAAAATGGCAATCACTCTTTTTTTTCTTCTCTACCCTCCTCTTTTCTCTATTTTTTTACATCAAGATCACTTTAGTTTTAACTACATTATAAATATCCACTTAGACTAGTCTATAGCTTAATATAGGAATATAAATCACTAAGTATTAATAAATATTCACAAAAAAATGGGCCATGGTGGCTCCCAGACACCAAATTATATAAATATTATGGAACAGTTATCTTACTCTACTGCTATTTCACCACAGGAAACCAGATTGCCAAAACCTATAACTCATGCTCTGAATTTTCTAAATTCTAAAATGTGAAGTGTTCTTTAGACACTAAGAGAACCTATGGTACATTTAGAAGAATCAATATGACTATGATGGATATTATAGACTATTGATATATATGATGAGCATGATTTTTTGATATATGATGTTATGGTTATGAGATGATGTTGATTGTGATTATGTTATTTATTGATGGGTTATATTATGTAATTATTAGGTATATATCATGTATGTGATGTATTTATGTTATGTGATTTTAATTTTTATGATGTTATGCATTTATGATATGCATAGATGATTGATTGGATGATGATGATGTGATGGTTATGGTTTTATAGGTGATTTTTTTTTAAAGAATTAAATGAGATATTTATATGGTACATGACTTTGTTTATTATGGATGATGATTATGTTTTTTATGGGTATAATATAATGGAAAATGATATTTAATGCTAATTAATAATGTGCTAATAAAATAATCCATTGTTTTAATCATGTATATCACAAATTAATGTTGGGTAAAATCATCTTGCACCAAGGAGATGGGTGGGTGTAGGAGAGATGGGTAGGATTATTCGATTAGATAATGTCATGATTAGGGGAATGGGAAGGGGGGATTTGAATCCATTAGATATGTAGGCAATATAATTTAATGGTGAGAATGTGAGTATAAGTGTAACAGTAACATAAGGATAGTTAAGGACACTTTGGATTCATAGAGCATGGAAAATCCATTTGGGTGATTATACCAAGTCTAATCTTCGATAGTCACTTAAGACTATCCTTGTTACCTTTTATCAAAAAAGGATCAATATATGAAAATACAAGATAATAAGATGATAAAAATTTATGGACTATGACAAATATTTATAAGACATTAATGATTATTAATAAACAATAACACACATACACACCTATATAAAAGGATAGACAAAACATAAACATACCTGACTATTTAAAAAAGATAAATAAGACTAGGGGAAATATGTTTGATTTATATACATGTGAGTTTTATAAACAACCTAAGGAAATAATGTTGAACAATGATTAATTACAATAGACTTACTAACAAGGTTACTAAAGATAATATATACCAAAGGTCCTAAGAGGAACTTCTAAGGACATAGTTAAATAAGTACATGGGGTTGATTGTGCCCAAATAAAATAATTAAAAATAAGACAAGGATCCCCACACATTTTTAATGACCATGTTTAGGGTCTAAAGTGAATGATTAGGTTTTAATTACAAAAGTGTGTGATGGATTCTAAGGTAAGGAAATTAGATGACTCTTTAATAATGATGAGTTTAGTGGGTTCTTATGGATCTTGCTTAGGGGTGGATATGGATGGCCAAGTTGGGATGACATGGAGGTAAATAGGAGAAAGAATCCTCAAGGAAGATGTGATTGGAATATGTATGAGGACGTCCAAAATGGGATGAGTAAATGTTGAAAAGTGGAGTTAGATATTATGTTAGAATCATCAATAGATATTCCCCTCACACAATAAATAATGATTTACTCTAATGTGAAATTCATGTCTTCTGATTCTACTTAAGCATATTGTGTATACTCACTATTATGACTAGGGTCATATAGACAATGATGGAATGGAATGGGGGGAGAAGTGGAATGGAAATAGATGTGCCCCCAAGAGTAGGGATCATAGATGAAGATTTTTGGAGCCTTTCAAGTATAAAATAATTTAAAATGCATAATATGCATAGGATCATTGAGATCATCACCATTAAGTGTAGCTAATCTATAAAATCATGATCCAAATTTTACAACAATGATGTAGAGCCTGAGCTAGTTTACTTAAAATTTGCCTTCTTTGTTTTGATTTACATTGGTGTTCTTTTAGTTCTCTTTGAGGACTAGGTCACCAATTTCCAATTCTCAAGGATGGATTATATTTTAATATTATTCTAATAGGCATGAAGATGATTTAAATCATTTTGAAAATTTTCATCTAATTGTTCAAAATCTTGTAGTCATTCTTGTCAAAAATTATGATCGGTAATTATGCCTCACAAAGAGATGCGTAAGGATGGGAGACCAACTTCCATGGGAAAGATAGATTTTGTGCCATAGACCAAAGAATATGGATAGCCCCAGTATGTGTGGAAACATTAGTTCTATAGGACCAAAGAGTAGGATATAGTTGTAGATGTTAATTTATTCCTGCATCATTGACAATCTTCTTGAGAATATTAATAAGTGTCTTATTAGTTGCTTCTACTTGTCTATTGCCCTATGGATAGTAGGGTGTGGAAAAGTGATTCTCAATGTGATAACATTTGCATAGACATTAAACTCCCTAATTTTTGAAAGACTTTCCATTATTTGATAAGATTTTAGATGGGATGCCAAAATGGGAAATAATCTAATTTAAAAATAAATTTTTATATCTAGAGATTTGTGATATAAATGAGTGGCATTACTTCAACCCATTTTTAAAAGTACTCTATATCAATGATTATAAAATTATTCCCATCATAGGATGTTGGATTTATCTTTCCAATTAGATATAATCCCCATATGGAAAATGGCCAAGGGATCATTATAGGTTGAAGATCTTGTGCAGGGGCATGGATACAATTACTATGATTTTGATAGGATACACATTTACATATATATTGACATGCATCATATTCTATTGTGCACCAATAATATATGGTGTTGAGTAAATTTTAAGCTATGGAAATCCCACTGACATGAATGTCATAGATTTCATCATAGACCTCCTTGATTACAAGAGTATCCTCCTCTGATGTTAGGTATATTAACAAAGTCCCATCATAGCCTTGTTAATAGAGCATGCTACCAAAGATGGTATAATGAGATGTATGATGGATGAAGGCTTTGAGTTGGCATTGGTTGAGGTCTAGTGGTAAGATATTTTCATGAAGGTCAGTGTAAATATCATGATACCATGGTAGACTGGGATTAGATATGGCACAAATTTGGAAATGAGCCATTTATTGATGAGATGATAATATTATGTTTTCAATGAGAAAATTACCCTCAAGGACATCTTTTATAAGGTCTATCAAGGACCTGATAGTGGCCATTGTGGTCGTTAATGTGTGATCATATTTTGAGTTATTTATAAAACTACTATATTTAGTAATTAAAACCCAATAACACAAACAACATCAAAGTATGGGATAAAGGAACATTCAGATAATTAAATATGGATTCTTACCATCATTTTTCCCTTAAAACTCCTCTCCAAGCCTTTCAAGTGGATTTTAATGCTAAATTTGATTGAGAGTGGATTGCTTGACTTGAGTTTCAAAGTGAATCCAATGTCTTCCTTGAATTTTTGGATGACTTATTTTGCCTCTAATCATGTTTAGGTGATAGTTCCTAATAAATTACTAGCTCCTAATTCTTAGATTGACTAGTTAGGCTCTCCCCTTCTACTTTAATGTCCCACTTATCAATTCAATATTAGATATAGTGTTTCAATTGCATGAATTTTTCAATATCATGACCTTTGAATCGATGATATTGACAAATATCATCCTCATGATACCAATCTGGTTAGGGTTTACTATCATTCAAAGGTCTAATTTTAGGGAGAGTGATAATGTTTACAATTATTAACTATTATAGGACCACTTTTTTAGGTATCCCAAGACTAGTGAGAGGTATTTTTCCTATTTGAGGTTTTGGTATTCCCTATAGTACCCTTATGGTGGAGCCATTTTGCTTATTAGTAGGGGACATTTTTTATATTATGTGAACATGATGCTTAGAATCTATGACTCCATCCCCTATGACTTTTTTGTTCTTACTAAATATTTTAGGTTTACCCAATAAGGTATTATCTTGATTATGACTTTGTTTATTTTGGGTATGCAATTTAATTGTACCTTTCTCAATGAGGGAATTTTCAATTTGGATCCCCTTCTTTATGATTTCATTAAAAAAAAATTCACATTATAGATTTAATTTCAATTTTAATTCAGTAATGAGGTTGTCGATGAACATTTTAGCCAGCTCCTTTTTTGGAACTATGTAATGGAATTAGCTAGCCAAACCTATCTAATGTTTTAAGAATGAAACTAGGCTTTTTCCATTTATTTGTTTATTTTTATAAAGATATATAGTATATATATATCATTCTCAATATTTAAGGATAAGTGTCACATGAAGGTTTCTATCAACTCCTTAAAGCTAGATATGGACCCTTTGGGTAAATGCATAAACCATTCTAATGCAGTCCATGTGAGACTTTTAGGGAAAAGTATAAGAAGCTAAGTATCATCATAAGAAAACTGATATGATACATATAATTCTTATACATGATCTCAGGGATATCCTTTCCTTCTATATATATAAAATTTTGAGATCTTGAAATGTGATAAGAAAGGTACTTCTAAGATGCTCATGTCTAAAGGAGATGTGAAAAAATCTTCATATTTTTGTCTCATTACTTTAATGCAAGGATTGATCTACTAAAGAGTCTCCTTTATTATCCTGAATGAGGGGTCTATGAGAAGATCTTAGGCTTGATCTTAACTAGTTTTAGGTCTAGAATGACTGGGGTTGGTGTTTTTGACATGTCACCTTGGAGAAGAGGATCTTTGATTTTGCATTTGAAATTATGAGGAAAGGGAGTTAATTTTTTGGGTTAACTAGTCTAATTGATCCTCTAAGTGGTTATTCTCATATTAGACTCAATATGATTTTATTGTAAAGGTTATTGTTGTTATTCAAGTTCTTTTACATGATCCACAAGATTATACTCTTCTTACTTTTGGTTGGTATTAACTTGATGATGTGGAGTGTTGGGCCTTGTAGATAAATGGATTAAATGTTGAAATATTTTTGGGTCAAAGTTAATGGGTAATGTGTCCCCACATTCCAATGACTTAGGCTAGGATTTGGTCACTATTTTCATAGATATATTTTTCAAATTGGGCCCTAACCTCATCACTATGGAATAAGTCATTTATGAACCTATCTTCCTCTCTATGGGTATGTATGTCACTATGTATGTCATCATTATCCTAGTTTTGGTCACCTAGGTTCCCCAGGATGCCATTTTCCTAGTTACATCCTTATACCATTTTTAGAATTTTGGCATTAGTTTAGATAGGCATGATGGATGATGAGGGTGATACGAGAAAAGTGATTAAGTTTGACTTTGATATAGGATGATGGGAGAGAAGGTGACTTTGAAGACTAATTTTGTCTAAAACCCAAAACTAAAATTGGTCAAGACGAGTGATTAAATGTGATGAAGATTAGAAGGAACAACTATTACCAAAGCAAACACACTATAAGTATTTCAATCTAGAAAAGAGACAAAGAGAACAAGACTATTAGATACCCTTCACACTAGCAAGGTGACAATTAGATGGGTAATAGGTATGAAGAGGTAGGATGATGAGATGATGAATACTAAACTAAATCCAAACAAGGTTATAAGCATTGATAATGTTTAATAAAGGATAAGGTGAGTAAAGTGATGACTAGAATGATAAGTGACTACTAAAATTTGGTTTCAAGTCAAAGTTTTATATCCAAAGGTGCGAATGGTGATATGAAATTTTTATTTTTTGGTTTTAAAATGGGATTTGTCCTAGGGGTCGTTAGGGGTTTTTGATAAAATGGGATAGGCTAACTTGACTCACAAATAATACAATTTTTATCATAACACACACAACATGCCCAAACACAAGCCTAAATTTTTTCAACAAAATGGGTGTGTAACTAATATCTACACCATATAATGATTTCATGGGTGAGGATTTATGCAATTAAACATTTATGAAATATATGAAACCCTCTTAAACCTATTTTTACTTGATGGTCACTTGGGATCTAATCCTGACTCCAACATTAGAAGGCATGTTATGACTGATAGGTCTTATGTTATATTTACACAAGGGTGTCTAAGGGAATCCCCAAGATACATGAAGGTATATGGGCCAAAATATGTGTAGGGTTATATCTAATGTATGGTTCATAGAGTTAACTCTTCCCTTTCATGAATGACTTGTATGGGGTCAACTACTTAGCCTAACAATAATTATTTCTGATATTCATACTCTACTAGAACATGGAGTTTGATCAAATGCATGGTGATGAAATATGAGTAGGTGTGTGGGGATGAATTCCATGTGATGTGCTATCCTAGACAATATAGGTTAACACATAGACAAGAAAGATTAATTTACCCAATTAATTACCTATGTAAGGAAATTTAAAAATGAGCAAATAGGTTACACATAAATTATATATATACAAGAAAAATATTAAATTTTTTAATTTAGGCATTCCTCCTATAAGTACATAAGTTAAAAACTTAATCTAGTTCCTTATCCTTGAAAGGTCCTACAAGAAATGGATTAGTAGTTTGAAATCAAGAAAAAACACTTATTTCTTATAAAACCACAAATATATAGTCAATGTAAACGATATCACTTCCAAAAACTTAAAAATCATGAATTTTATGCAAAATCATGATTACAAACTTACCATATAGTCGACTACTTGTTAACCACAATGGTCACCGTATAGATCCTACAAAACTACAAGTAGTTAGATAAAACCATGAATTTAATTGTAAATTAATAACTTGCAATCTATAATATTACAGAAAAACTTTACACTTTTGAATTTAAAACTTAAATAAGATTCCTGGTAAGAGTTACTTGTAGGTGTTTATGTCAAGGCACTTAGAAAAACCATTTTTTAATAGAGCGATATAAGATTTTTACCCATTATAAAAGCTAACATGAAATGTAATATTTATAAAAAAGTCCATATCATAATGATATTTATTTACAAAAATTATTTATTTAGACTTTTATTATAAATTAAAGCATACATGAAACTTAGTAATATAGTTTTTAGTAATTTTTAGTCAAAATAGGTAATTAAACACAAAATCACTTATTTTATTACAAAATTGCTACTTCATAAATGACAATTTTGTAGAAAATAGCTTAGGGGGTAGGGATGGAAGGTGGATATTTATTTAGACAACCCTATCTTCTCCTATCAACTAAAACAAAGACAAAATAAATACATTTATCATAACTAACTTTAATTATTTTGATCACCCAAGAAAAATGTTGTATTTTGATGGCATTATCATAACTTTTAGGACAAGGCCATAATTCATAATCTGTGATATTATGTACATATTGGGAAACCATATTATATTAGTGCCTCATATTTATTGAAAATAGAAGGCTATCATAGATAGATAGAGAGAAACTAGTCAAGAAATTATCATGTCAATTTAACATTTTTAACTGAAAACACATAATTGCTGCTTGTAAAGGTTATATCACTACTTTTAAGGTAAAATCATGACTGTGGAGTGGTAGTTTTTCATGTCGGCACCAAGTTAATTTAAAGATGATAAGTCCTATTTTTTTTCATATAGAATAAAAATTTCCACTCCTATAAGACAAAAATAGTTGATATAGACTTGCAAAAGATCAAAGATTAAGCAGATACTAATTATACTTGGTTAAACATAATAGCCTATAAAACTAAGAGTCCAAGGATAAAATCACTAATTTTTAGGCAAAATAACTTTTTATATATCTAATTTTTTTAAAAAATTAAAAAACCTATCAAATTTTAAAACTCTTAGCAGTTAAGATGGTGATTAGTGCAATATATCTTAATTTCATGCAAAATTTCAACTACAATATTGTGATTTGTAGGTCAAAACTATTAATTACCTATACATGAAATTTTGAGCAATTTTAGATCTTATTCTTCAACTAATCAAACCTATAATTTACCAAATAAATTATAAAAACTAAGAGGGCTAGATTAAAGGGGATCTCCCACTATGGTTGCTAATGTGTGATTGTATTTTGAATTATTTATGAAACTACTATATTTAATAGTTAAAACCCTGTTAGGGTGTGGAGCTAAAAGCTTCAACTATTTATAGACATGAAAAAAAGGTTGCTAAGTTTCAGAAGTACCGGTGTCAGTAGCATGACCGACGTCAGTCATTACCAGTGTAGAAGGCAATCGGCATCGGCAGCCAGTCAATCGACGTCGGCAGCACTAGACAAGCAGGGACCGGCATCGGTCCCCTGTGTGTTCCACAACTGTTATTGACGAACAATTAGTTAAGTGAAGTGAGTGTTTACATGTCAAATGACTAATTATAGTCATGATCTGCGTGTCTAATTATTGTAGTTAGATTTATTTTTTTGTAACCATGGGATTCTATTTAAAGACCCATGAGGCTTGTATTGTAATCACCAAGAAGGCAAGTAAAAGCATTGAAGCAAGCAAGGTCAAGGAGATCTACAGGTGTAAGGTCAAGGAGATCAGCTGAAGCATTCAAGGAGGGATAGCAACTCAGGTTGTAGAGTTGGTTTTGTGTTGAGCAAGAGAGAGAGGGAAGAAGGTCTTGAGCTGTGGCAAGCCTTTGAGGTGGAGGAAGAAGTGGCATCTTCCTTATTGTATTTTCTTCTAGTAATATCTAATACAAGAGTGTGTATTGTCTCTCAAATTCTTTGTTGTCTCAAGTTTCTAGTTACTTTATCATTCTGGTATAATTTCGTGTTTAATTGATTATAAGAAAGTAATCAATTGTGCTTCTGTTGGATAAGGGGTCACCTAACAGTTGGTACCAGAGCTACGGTTTGTAGGAAGCAGGTTAATTTTTTGATTACAAGTCATTCACAGGGTTTTTTTATTGAGTGGGAGTTCAGCAATGGCAAAAGAAAGTAAGCTATAAATGGAGAAGTTTAATGGCAAGAATTATCAACACTGGAGGATGCAGATTGAGGATTATCTGTATCAGAAGGATCTGTACTTACCATTGGGTGGGGTTGCATGCAAGCCCATAGATATGAAGGATGAAGAATGGAGTGTTCTTGATCGAAAGGCTCTCGGTTCCATAAGGTTGAGCCTTGCATCGTCTGTGATTTCCAGCTTATCACAGTGCAAGACAATAAAAGAGTTGATAAAGTCCTTGGTGAATTTATATGAAAAGCCCTCGGCTTCTAATAAGATATATCTTATGAAGCAGCTATTTACTTTGCAAATGCATGAAGGTGGATCGGTACATACTCATCTCAGTGATTTCCATGGTTTGGTAAACCAATTAGCTTTAGTCAATATTTTTTTTGATGATGAGGTAAAGGCTCTCTTGATTTTATGTTCTTTGCCTGAAAGTTGGGACAGTTTGGTTATGGCAGTAAGTAATTCTGCATCTACTTCTAAAATCTTAAAAGTTGATGATGTTGTGAGTGTGATCTTGAATGAGGAAATACGTAGGAAAAACACAGATGAATCATCAGGTAATGCTCTAAGTGCAGAAAGTAGGGGAAGGCAAAGGGAGAAGGTTGAGCAAGGGAAATCAAGGTCGAGAAGGAGATCCAAATCTAAAGGTGTTACTTGCTGGTTTTGTGGAAAGAAAGGACATACAAAGGAGTGTTGGTTGAGAGATAAAGAGAATCAACATGCAGGTATTGAAGAAGCAAAGGATGCAAATATTGTGGTACAGGACGCTCTCATACTTTCTTTGGATAGTCAGGTAGGATCATGGATTTTAGATTCTGGTTCATCTTTTCATGCATCCCCAAACAGAGATTTGTTCATGAGTATGAACAAGGAGACTTTGGAGTGCTCTATTTAGGGGATGGTACACCTTGTCAGATAGTTGGTAAAGGGAAAGTGCAGCTGAGATTGTAGATTGATAACACATGGGTGTTGAAAGAGGTCATGCATGTTCCAATTTTGAAGCAGAGTTTGATTTTTGTAAGAAGGTTGGGTGATGAGGGATGCACAATAACCCTCACAACAGATTCTTGGAAGGTTACCAAGGGAGCACTTGTTTTAGCAAGAGGTAAGAAAGTAGATACTCTTTATCTATCTACTTGTATTGCTGATTCTACTTTTGGTTTATCTACTTTAGCTATAGATTCAAAGATGTGGCTTAGTAGGCTTGGTCACATGAATAAGAAGGGAATGGATGTTCTTGATTCAAAAGGTATGTGTTTAGATTTAGAAAGCATAGATAGAGTTCATTGAAGAAAAAGGAAATTTGATGCTTTTGACGGGAACAAAGAAGCCTTGGTGTTTATGGAGGAGATGAAGGATAGAGATCAGTCACAGGGGCTGAATAAATCTGAGCATGGCAACATGGATAGAGGTTTGATCCAAGATGAGCTCACAGATAAAGATTTCATCACTTACAAGAACACACAGACACCGATGTCAGTCACTTGGGACTGACGTTGGTCAGCCAGATACCGACATCGGTCATGTGCAGACCAACATGGTCGGTAGGTTGGGCAGGAGAAGTCTGACGTCAGTCATCAGGACTAACGTTGGTAGGGGGGACACCGACGTCAGCCAAGGAAATGACATCGGCAGTTAGGGTCAGTGCAGGGAACCGACATCAGTCGGGAGCAGACTAGGAGATGGCCGATATCGGTCACTAGAACGGATGATGGGTGGACAGCTAGCTATTAAGGAGTCTCAAACACCCATATGGAGGTTAAAAATGGTAAGTAAACCTCATATTCGTTGTTCACCTTCTTTATATTGCTTACTGATAGTCAAGAACTAGGAAGATGGAAGAAGCAATGCAGGTAGAATCCAGAAATAGTGGGAGCTTGGCATGGATGAGGAGTGTGAGTCCTTGGAGAAGAACCAAACAGGTATTTGTTGGTAGAGTTGTCAGCTGGAAGGAAGCACTGGATAGAGGGATGGATTCCCATATTAGAGAAGAGAGTGGATGGACACATAAGATAGAAGGCTATGGTGTATGGTCTTGTTTAGGCTACAGAGCAATAGAAGTTTGACCATTGTGTTTTATCTTTACCAGGTTGGATAATATTAGCTACATTATCTTGTTACTGTATTGTGTTACTTGTTGCAGGGTTTCATATACAGGGAGTTTTCTGAGCTAAGGGTAGATTTGGTTCAGAAGTATGTCATGAAGAATTTGGGAGCAGTAAAATTCTTTTGGCATAAGTGACAGGTTTAGCATCACAGGTTTGCATGGTGGTTGGTCTTCAAGAGTGACTTTGAAGAGGGATACAGAGCCAAAGGAAAAAAATAGATGGTGTACAGGTATAGGTACAGTAGCAGCTATTTATCTCCAAGTGGGAGATTGTTAGGGTGTGGAGCTAAAAGCTTTAACTGTTTGCAGACACGAAGAAGAGGTTGTTGAGTTTTAGAAGTACCAGCATCGATAGCATGACCGATGTCGGTCATTACCAGTGCATAAGGCAACTGGCATTGGTAGCCAGTCGGCCAACGTCGGCAGCACCAGACAAGCAGGGACCAGTGTCAGTCACCTGTGTGTTCCAGAACTACTGTTGACGAACAGTCAGTTAAGTGAAATGAGTGTTTGCATGTCAAA